>OY725356.1:7453270-7512270 GCA_963243735.1 Neocrepidodera transversa
CTATGTACGTACACATTACAGAAAAAGCGAGATTGTATATCCAAAATATTATTCTAGTTAAAAACTTTTGTCGTTCGGTTCTAAACAATAACGTAGCTAAGTCAATAATCCATAAAAATGGATCATCTGTAAAAAGAAATTTTTTTAATAATTATTTAAATATAAAAAAAAAATTACCATCAAAAGTGTGTAATTCACCGAATAAAATATTTTTTATTTTTTTCAAAGTTGTCATGTCGAAGATTTGAAGGACAATAAAAAAAATTTCCATGTAATTCGAATTTAAAGATATTATTATCATTATAAAATTTTACCATAAAAAATACATTAACATAATAGTCAAGATTATAATGAGCTTTTTTAAGACTATTAAATAAATGAATTTATTTCTCATTTAGTATAAGATAATTTTTTATAATTATCTCATACAAAATTAAAAAATAACATGCAATTTCATAAGAAGGTGAACATTTATTATATACCACATTTTAAGTACATTGCCGTTTCCCGCATTTAAATCGAACCAATAGCAACGAAGATACAAATATTCCTGTCCCCCTGACTCCAGCGGAGGTCTCTGTCGGATAGTAACTAAATTTACAAATTGTTTTAATTTGCGTTGTAACTGATTAATATTCTACGCCACATTTCAAATTTCGCGCCATTTATTTTCATTAAAATCTATCCAGTAATAATGGAGATAGATGTGGATTAACAATGGCGGTACATTGCTCACAGCGCCATCTATCGGGTGATAGATGACAAAGTGGATAGAAAATGGCTCCTATTGGGATAGGAAATTTTCCCACGCTGAAGTGCTGCAACACCTACTGGTGACTTCTCCTCTCCTATCTAAGTAAATTTTAAACGGGAGACCTCTCACCACAGCAGATGCTAAATTACCCCTTTCGTACAAAAATATTAGGTATAATTTTTGAAATTTTTTTAAATTTTTGATGTCGAACGGTGGCTGTTTTGTTTGTTTTATTATTCGAAAAAATGGATTATGTTATTCTCGACACGGCTGGTGACCTCGATCACCAGATTTTGGCCGACCCATCACATCAACGCAGTTAGACGACGCCCCCAGTTGACTCTTCGAACCCCTGGAGTCGACCCAGTCACAACCCCCCATAGGAAGATATCGTGCCCAACGATTAGGGGATTTTTCGCTTCATAGAAATGAACGAACTCACTAAGACCGCACTTTTGATAGCTTCCTCAAGGAAAACTACAAGCAGATAAAATTTTTAGACTTGATCAGCGGAAGCGAACACAAATTGTTCATTCAGACACATAGGCAGATGCTTAGAGGACCTGACTCCCTTCAGCAACCACGACAAAACTTTCAGGCTTAGCCCCAAGTCCTTCAGGTCCATGAATCAAGTCAGTACTTCCACCAGGTACTGTTTACATATATTCAATATTGCCTGGCCTATTCCAATCTGTTTTAACAGGTACCCCAAGTAGGTAGGTAGGTTCAATGTGAGTGGAGCGTTTGCTCGCCCCTCCACTGCGGCCAACAGAGGCCTATTGTGGCTCTCCCCTATGGGCTATAATTCACCATACAATCCACACCTTCTTACTAAGTCTATGGTTGATTTAGGTGAAGCTTCCTTGAAGTCGGTAGGCTCCAGCTATACAAAACTAAACGTACGAAGCCTATTCATTTCCAGGGCAGGGCAGAAGCATAAAATATGCTCCGCCGTTTCGTCTTCCACACTGCAGAAGCGACAGTCCGATGTTTGACTCAGACCTAGCTTCTTCAGATGGTACCGCAGACGACAGTGCCCTGTAAGCAGTCCAATTAGGATGCGTAGATCACTTCTACTCCATTCTAGGATCTACGATAGGGTACTACCTGAGGGTTTAACTATAAACGCCTTAGAGTGAGCTAACCCAGGAATATCTTTCCAGTGCTGGAGAGTTTTCCTCTCGGCCCATTTCCAGATAGTATCTTTGGCACTGCCGAAAAATGGTTCCGGTCCAATGAACTCGGATTCTGCACCTCTTTTCGCAAGGGTGTCGGCTTTCTCATTGCCCTCCACCCCTTCATGCCCAGGTACCCAGAGTAACAGTTACCCCAAGTCGACTGGGCGATGCTCCAGGTATCCCAGGCCAACCAGGCGATGCTCAAGATTCAACAGGTCAACCAGGCAGCACTCCAAATCTCACAGATCGACCAAATATGTTCAGAGGCTCTCCACTACCCACCAAGGTACGGTTCAGGTTCCCAAATCAATAAGACGATACTCCAGTTCACTCAGGCGATGCTACAGGTTTACCAGATCAACGAGGCAGCCCTACAGGTTCCATAGGTCAACCGGCCAGCATTCCAAACCCTTCAGGTCGGCCAGACACGTTCAGAACCTCCCCACCAGGTCTACCGAGCCCAACAAGGAACGGTACAAGTTTCCCAGATCAACCAGATATACCCAGAACTTCCCAACTAGGTCCATCCAGCGACTTCGCCTGCTCCAACCACCGTCCTTGATCAACTTACTGCTTTTTGCAACTGTTATCATCCGGACAGAATAAATGGGGTCCAGAATTGTCAACCTATAGTGGACACAAGGAAGAATGCACCCATATGTTCCTAAGCAAGATCGAAGTCTAGATGAACCATATTTAAGTCACCAGATCGGAATGGATAACGACGACAAGTAACCTCATCCAAGGAGTATCCTGCAAATGTGTACCCCAATACCAGAGGTCCATAATTGACTGGTTATTTTTCAAGAAAAGGCTGGTAGACCGATTAGACCACGTTCAGCTAATAGCCAAACTAAAATGGAATCTTGCTCGGACGACCCCAGCATAGTAATAAGATATAAGAACAGTTCACATAATCAAAATGGGCCCTTGCACAAGGCCTGGATCCAGAGAAACCTGAATCCAACCTATTTTGCCTCATTACGAACCAATTTCAGCCAGAGGTAAGGTCAAGATTACGAGGCGCCATTCCGATGTCCATCGAACAGCTAAGCTACCTTGCAGACATGGTGGGGATGAACCTCCATGATGCCTCTAGAGGCCACCAGAGGCCACAACAGAGAACAAACGAGCAGCGCCATCTCGTCAACCACCCCCAGCAAGTACCAACAATAGCCAACAGCTGCCGGGAAACGCCAATCGGGGCGGGAACTAAGTACTCCTGTAGCATCTCGTCCCATCCAGCACAACACAAAAGCTGCTGATGGAAACCATTAGTTGCCGAAGATCAACAGTTCCTCGAGGGGAAGAAAATATTCATCCTTTTAAATACAGGAGCATTAGGAAACCCATCAAAGAAAAAAAGCGACAGTTAACCTAGCTTGCACCAATCACCAGACCGTATACAGGAGATCAGTCAGCCTCTCTATCTAGGTAGAAGGAGAACGTTTTACCGACTCAATAACAAGCCTTGATCGATACCATGCCTCTACCTCGATGCCTCCATCCAGATCAATATTGGTCCCAAATCCAGTCTGTACCGACCACTCGGCTAGAAACAGACCAAGTGACACTATCCTCGAACGGCACCATAGAAATCGCCGAAATTTTCCAAGATATCCCCAAACAGCCCACTACCAGGGCAGCAACTCATACCATCAGGCTGAAGGACACCACTCCATTAAGGTGCAGAAGATATAAGTACAGAACAGCCAAGAAGCGAACCATCTACGATTATGTCCAAAACATGTTGGAAGCAGACATCATTAGACCAATCCATGCCCCGTCGTAATAGTCCAAAAGAAAAATAGAGAGCCATGTTTCTGTATCGGCTACCGTTGCCTAAACAACGCCACCTCCACGGCTATCAGAGAATTAGGCAAGACAAAGGTTTTCACGTCCCTAGATCTCAAGAGTGGTTTTTGGCAGGTAGCGATGGATGAAAGTTCTATTCCGATGGTAATCCATTTCGGTTCGTAATAAGGTTGGATTTAGATTCTTCTGGAATCAGGCATTGTGCAAGTACCCATTTTTATTGTATAAACTGTTCTAATATCTCATTACTGGGCTGGGGTCGTCCGAACAGCTTCGATTTTAGTTTGGCTACTAGCTGAAGGTGGTCTAATCGGTCTACCAGCCTTTTCTTGATAAATGACTAGTCAATTATGAACCTCTGGTATTGGGTTGCACTATTGCGGGCTTCTCCTTGGATGCGGTTATCCACTTCGATCTGGTGACTTATATATGGTTCATCTAGACTGCGATCTTACCTAGGAACACGTGGGGGCATTCTTTCTTGTGTCCACTGTAGGTGGACGGTTCTGGACTCTATTTCTTCTGTCCGGATGACAAGAGTTGCAAACAAGCAGCAATTTGGTCAAGGTCGGTGGTTGGAGCAGGCGAAGTCGCTGGTTGGAACTGGTTGGGCGGTTCTGAATGTATCTATTTGACCTGGGAAGCTTGGACCGTTCCTTGATGGGCTCGGTGGACTTTGTGGAAAGGGTCTGAATATGTATGGTCGACCTGTGAGACTTGAAGTGCTGCCTGGTTAACCTGGGGGACTTGGAGCATCACCTAGTTGGCCTGGAACACCTGGAGTATAAGTTGTGGAATAATGTCTCTTCTATTAAGCTTCTCAAAGATTCTGCGTACACTTGGGGCCTCGTTACAGTACAATGGTTCAAATAGTTTAATATCGACAAACCAACAGAGCGAAACAATTTTTTTAAATTTTTAAATTTTAAAACTTAAAAATTTTTTAAAATTTCAAAAGTTATACCTCCTATTTTTGTACGAAAGGGGTGATTTAGCATCTGATGTGGTGAGAGATCTTCCGTTTAAAATTGGATAGGTGAGCAGAAGGTTGCAGCACTTTAGAGTGGGAAAATTTTCTACTTCAATAGCATTGTAAGCCCTCTTTCCAAGATGACCGCCCGATGCATGGACCACCATTTTTAATCCACGTCTTTTGTTCTCCATTTTATATCCACGTTGTCATCTGTCACCTGATAGATGGCGATGCGAGCAATGTGCCTCCATTGTTAATTCACTTCTATCTCCGTTATTAATGGACAGGAATATTCGTATCTTCGTTGCTATTGGTCCGACGGCTCTACCTATGAATCCCTGGTCATGCCGTTTGGACTGAAAAATGCACCAGCTACCTTCCAGAAGCTAATGAACAACGTACTGGATGGTTATACCGATAAATTTTGCAGTTTATATGGGCGATATCTACTCTGAAGACAAAGAGACGCATATTAAAGCAGAAATGAATGACGAGATCAGCAAATTAAAAAAACAGATTGCCACAAGTGCCGGAAGTACAAACACAGGAGAAAAAAGCAAAAGCATTAAATCTTGCTACAGATATTGTGCAAACCCTAAATATATCGTAGCAAGAAGACTACAAACAACCAGTCAAAAATTTAGAACTGATATATAGACAAATACATTTGGAGCACGTTAACCATTTCTTACTAAAAAATCACTACCAGAAATCTAACGGACCAGTAACGAGATAGAAAGATTAGCGCACTTTTATAGGGTCTTCAGGATCATGAATCAGGACTAGCTCATCAAGCTCAATTAGTGGATGCGGCTCGAGGAAATCCTTACTAAAAAAACCACTATAATGTGGAAAAAGAGACCATTTTGTACAGTAGATGACCACTAGCAATCTGGGAAGATCCAAAAGAACCAAAAATTAGATCCGGAGCTAAGAAACATTATCCTATGAAAGGAAAAAAACCACAGATCTATGTGGCAAGATATTTCACGATATTCACCAATCATAAAGTCATATTGGACTCAATATAACTCTCTCAACCTATACGACGGAATTCTGAAGCACGTGCTAGAAATTCCAGAGGGAGAAGAGGACAGGGCGCAGATTGTTATTCCCCGTAGTACGAGATTGCGGTAAAAACATAATGTTACAACTGAAGAACATCTTGGCGTTAGGATATATCCCACGAGATGAAAGATGAAAGATACGGTCTCGGCTTAACCGCCCGGGCAGCGTGAACAATGACCACTATAAAACCTCCCAAATCTCTAGTTATGATTCCAGCCGAGTGGATAGATGACCATTGGTAAGTTTATTACAAGCGAACAACCTGTTGGCAACTGGCAAAACCCTCTTATAAGAAGTCTTCTTTCAGGGATCTGCTTTTAGTAACAGTCTTTTTACTTTCCGAACAACAGAGTTGTATAGAAGGAAAGTATTGCGATCATGATTTTTTGACCATATCCCGATTTTAACGAATCTTTACGTTTTGAGGTCACCTGAATCCATTTATACCATTTTTAGCATGATGTCTGTCTGTGTGTGTGTCTGTGTGTCTGTGTGTGTGTGTGTGAGTGTGTCTGTGTGTGTGTGTGTGTGTGTGTGTGTGTGTGTGTGTGTGTGTGTGTGTGTGTGTGTGAACACGATAGCGTCTAAACGGCTGAACCGATTTAGATGAAATTTTATATACATATTTAGGGTAACAAGGAGACGACCTGTATAGATTTTGGAGTTAATCGGACAACCGGAAGTGACAGTTGATATAAGTGATGACGTCATTACCTAACAAGATGACAATAAAGTCTTACACATATATTTTTTATACGTTATAGTTTAATTTCGACTGATTAAAATTATCAAAAACTTTTGCCATTGTTGCCAGATTTATCAAAAAGTAATTTTTTTTCATATTTTTCTTAAAAAACCAAAATAATGCATTTTTATGAAAAATTACAGGATATGAAAGTTGTAGAACATAAAATTTTCTACACATTTTGTTTTTACCGTTTTTTTGATTTCCTCATAGTTTCGTCGCTAGAGGGCGTGAAAAATAATGTATAAAATTATGGATTTTTATGAAAATTTACAAAAAATCAAAATTGTAGAATATAAAATTTTCTACAAATTTTGTCTGTAATTTTTTTTCGAGTTTCGCATAGTTTCGCCGCTAGTTTTTATTTTAATTTTTAAGCAATTTTTATCCTTATTAAATTATTATTTTTTACTTAAATTTTAATATTAAAAATTTTAAAAAAATGTCTTTAAATTTGTAATAATTAATTTTATTATTATAATTTTTTTCAAAATTTTATTACAAAAATTGTGATTTTTTTTAAAAATTGGCTAAGAAACATTTAAAATTATATTATGATTTTAAACTAAATTGAATAACTTCTACAATATTAAAGCTATTGAACTGGGATTTACACTAGTCTAAAGATAAAATAAAACTCTAAATTTAAAATGTATTTTAGTTTCTTAAAATTTAGAATTGTAATTATTGTAGACAAACTTAAGAATTTTTTTAAAATTTTTTGTAATTTCGTTTTTTCAATAAGTATAAAATAAATGAAAAAATTAAATAGCATATCCGAAAAGGATCCAAAAGTACTATGTGTATAAATTATTTCATAATTTTAACATAGTATTTGTAAAAGTTATAGCAAAAAATGAAAAAAGTTAAAACAATTCAATGGGTTTACCCATGAATTTTTAAGAAAAAAAAAATTTTTTTTTAGTTTTTTAAACTTTCGTTATTAATACATTTTGATCCAAAAAAACCCAAAAAAAAGGTTTGTTTCCCATTTTGAATAAAATTGAATGAGATATTAATTATTTAATGATTTTAAAATTATTCAAAAATAGGTTTGATTTGTTTTAAGGTTAAAATTAATATTAAAAATTTTAAAAAATTACCCTTAAATTTGTAGTAAAAAACTCTATAATTGTGATTTTTTTCAAAATTTTATTCAAAAAATTGTAGAATTACTCATTTTTTTTTGAAATTTAATATAAGTTTAAAAAAAAATTGAATAACTTTAAAAATATTAAAGATATTAAAATGGGATTTATACCATTCGATAGGTAATATAAAACTCTAAATTTAAAAAATAATTTGGTCTCTTCGAATTTAACATTGTAATTATTATAACCAAAATAAAACAAAAATTAAATTTTGTTGTCCTTTTGTTTTATCGAAAATGGTAAAACAAATGCAAAAAGTAACTAGTACACCCGAAAGGGATCAAAAAGTGCAATATGTGTGAAATATTTCATAATTTTAAAATAATACTTGTAGAAATTATACAAAATTATAAAAAGTTAAAAAAAATTTTTAGAAAAAATTAATTTTTTTTTTAATTTTTGTAAACTTATTTTATTAATGTATTTTGATGCAGAAAAACTAAAATAATCGATTAAACAATTACTTTACTAGGAGTGTTCGGAAAGTTGGGTGGGATTACCCCCTCATTTTTGTTTTAATGCATTGCTACTGTAAAAATATCACGTTACATTAAAAGTAACGCATTAGAGTAAACGTAACGTGTTAATGTAACGGAGTAATTGGCACAACGCGTCTTTTAACTCCTGTCTCCTCTGAAGAAACGCTGTGCCAACTACTCCGTTACATTAACATACGTTTACTGTAACACGTTACTTTTACTGTAACGTAATATTTTTACAGTAACGTGTTACGTTATAGTAACGCGTTAGAGTTCCGTCATATATGGCTGAAAACTTCTCTGAGTCCATGCAAATTTGGTTCTGTTTACAAATTTATTTGCCAAAGTCCAATCCTGCTTTGTAGCCCTTGCTACAAGGGCCACCTTAGTCTTGTCTTCTTGACTTTGGGTAATTAAGGAACCTGGGAAGTGTGATTTTAGTAAAAGGTCTAATTTCTTTTATTCAGTGCTCCACTTCGCAATATTTTACTGATTCTGGAGCACTCAGGAATACTTTCCTTGTTCTAAGAAAAATTTTTCCAGTAATCAACCTTTGAATTGCTTACAGCATAGTTATATTCTCTTCTGAATGTCTTATAGACTTCCCAGTTACCAGTTCTTTTGGGCTGGTTGAAAATTCTGCCCTTGGTGTCTTGGTTCTATTTCTTTAGCAGTTTTGTTATATTAATTAAAATTTGTGTCAGGAACTTTATCACCATCTCAACTTCACAAGAGTTTTTTAGTTTTGGGAGACATTCCTCCAGTGCTGGGTTAAGATCCTATTTGAAAGTTTCCTAGTTGCTGGTTCTAGGGTTTCCTTTGTAATTTTACCTCCCAGTATGTATGTTATGTACTTGTGGTCAGAGAGCGACTCCTCCCGTGAAACATGCTACTCGCGCAACTTAGATAACGTCTTTACAGAGCCTAGTGTAATGTTAATGACCTCCCTTCTTGCCATTACCTTTTGTGCTCCACCATACTGCGTGGTGAGCATTAGTGTTACAGACTATGAGGAGTTGTATGTTGTAATAATCAACAAGTTTCTTCACTTTTTCTATAACTGGAGATCTTTGCTGATCATAAGGAAGATAGACACAACCAATTATCAGTAAGTTTCCTCCTTTCACCTTAATAGATATTACCTCCATCCCAAGATGTAAAGCAAACACCTTCAGGATTTTTCGGCAACGATTGATGCTCTTGTATTACTTGCGTATAATCCTCAGAGATGTGTAGTCGGTTAATTCGTCACTGATTTAAAGCCAGATTACTGTTCTGTTTAGTTATACAACATTGTAAAGTAAAACGGCTGTCATTGCCTTACAGTGATATTTGTTTAAATTATACGAACTTGAGGCGCTTTCCAGAAGCTAAATTTCTGTCTTCAAGTCCGGCTTTGAAGAGGATGCTGGGTTATCTGTGAGCTCCATGGGAACTTCATCCGCCTATTCCAAAGGTCCATCGGGTTCTCCCCTATAGAGTTTATCAGTACCTCTTCAGATTTTTTCCCAGAGGCTTCCTTTTCCTTCTCTATCTTTCTGAAGAGAATTGTTGACAAGTTAAGGTAAAACCTTCTCTGATAATCCTGGTTAAATTACCAGGACCTTGTATCCAATGGATTAAATCATTAGTTGCCACTCAGGGTTTGGTTTCCTGTTCGTGAGTCTCCAGTGCTCTGTTTGGAGCCCGAGATTTTAAACCCTAATTTTCCTATTAAATCTGTCTTCCTTCAAAGCACCACCCGGTAACCATGACAAGCCCATGATTGGCTTGATAATCCCCTTCCCGTCGGTATCCTGCACTCATTTCTTCTTCGATTAGTAGAAGCAGGAAATTGCCAGAATTCTATTCTTATACCTAGATTTAATGAACCTTGGTGCTGGTCTATATTCTCCTTTTTTTCCAGGAACTCAAGTAAGGTGTTTTTAATTTGGTCTACCGGCTCTACGGTTAGAGACCATTGTGGTAATCATACCGTACTATGGCTACCCTTTATTTTATCATCATATAAGCATGATGGCCATACATCCACCACATTTACAGTTGCAGACGATGGGTCACGTGCGGATCCGCTTACACCCCTAATTTTCTTTTTCTTCTTTTCTGGAGTGCTGGTGTCTGATCGGTTTCTCTTCTATCTGCAGATCGATACCTGCCCTCCATTACCGTCCCCTGTGGTGATCCTTAATTCAGAGGTGCCTACTTCCGCTGGCACCATTCGTTTTTGGTGTCCACTAGTGCAGGTGTTTTTGTGCATAACGCTAGAAACAGACCGACCCTTTCCTCCAGAGGCTCTAACCCGCCTTGTCCCCCGATATAGAGGTTCTGCCGGTATCAGCGTTTCTTGCGTCCTTTTTGTTTCCACTATCTCCAGAGTTTTCGGATCTTGTGATTGCAGCATTAGCCGGCTGCCTCCAGATCATTTGTTTATGTGGTATTTGTTTGTAAATTTTCTTTCCCACGAGAGATAAGAAAAATGAGGGGGTAATCCCACCCAACTTTCCGAACACTCCTAGTAAAGTAATTGTTTAATCGATTATTTTAGTTTTTCTGCATCAAAATACATTAATAAAATAAGTTTACAAAAATTAAAAAAAAAATTAATTTTTTCTAAAAATTTTTTTAAACTTTTTATAATTTTGTATAATTTCTACAAGTATTATTTTAAAATTATGAAATATTTCACACATATTGCACTTTTTGATCCCTTTCGGGTGTACTAGTTACTTTTTGCATTTGTTTTACCATTTTCGATAAAACAAAAGGACAACAAAATTTAATTTTTGTTTTATTTTGGTTATAATAATTACAATGTTAAATTCGAAGAGACCAAATTATTTTTTAAATTTAGAGTTTTATATTACCTATCGAATGGTATAAATCCCATTTTAATATCTTTAATATTTTTAAAGTTATTCAATTTTTTTTTAAACTTATATTAAATTTCAAAAAAAAATGAGTAATTCTACAATTTTTTGAATAAAATTTTGAAAAAAATCACAATTATAGAGTTTTTTACTACAAATTTAAGGGTAATTTTTTAAAATTTTTAATATTAATTTTAACCTTAAAACAAATCAAACCTATTTTTGAATAATTTTAAAATCATTAAATAATTAATATCTCATTCAATTTTATTCAAAATGGGAAACAAACCTTTTTTTTGGGTTTTTTTGGATCAAAATGTATTAATAACGAAAGTTTAAAAAACTAAAAAAAAATTTTTTTTTTCTTAAAAATTCATGGGTAAACCCATTGAATTGTTTTAACTTTTTTCATTTTTTGCTATAACTTTTACAAATACTATGTTAAAATTATGAAATAATTTATACACATAGTACTTTTGGATCCTTTTCGGATATGCTGTTTAATTTTTTCATTTATTTTATACTTATTGAAAAAACGAAATTACAAAAAATTTTAAAAAAATTCTTAAGTTTGTCTATAATAATTACAATTCTAAATTTTAAGAAACTAAAATACATTTTAAATTTAGAGTTTTATTTTATCTTTAGACTAGTGTAAATCCCAGTTCAATAGCTTTAATATTGTAGAAGTTATTCAATTTAGTTTAAAATCATAATATAATTTTAAATGTTTCTTAGCCAATTTTTAAAAAAAATCACAATTTTTGTAATAAAATTTTGAAAAAAATTATAATAATAAAATTAATTATTACAAATTTAAAGACATTTTTTTAAAATTTTTAATATTAAAATTTAAGTAAAAAATAATAATTTAATAAGGATAAAAATTGCTTAAAAATTAAAATAAAAACTAGCGGCGAAACTATGCGAAACTCGAAAAAAAATTACAGACAAAATTTGTAGAAAATTTTATATTCTACAATTTTGATTTTTTGTAAATTTTCATAAAAATCCATAATTTTATACATTATTTTTCACGCCCTCTAGCGACGAAACTATGAGGAAATCAAAAAAACGGTAAAAACAAAATGTGTAGAAAATTTTATGTTCTACAACTTTCATATCCTGTAATTTTTCATAAAAATGCATTATTTTGGTTTTTTAAGAAAAATATGAAAAAAAATTACTTTTTGATAAATCTGGCAACAATGGCAAAAGTTTTTGATAATTTTAATCAGTCGAAATTAAACTATAACGTATAAAAAATATATGTGTAAAACTTTATTGTCATCTTGTTAGGTAATGACGTCATCACTTATAGCAACTGTCACTTCCGGTTGTCCGATTAACTCCAAAATCTATACAGGTCGTCTCCTTGTTACCCTAAATATGTATATAAATTTTCATCTAAATCGGTTCAGCCGTTTAGACGCTATCGTGTTCACACACACACACACACAGACACACAGACACACACACACACCTATACGGACTTTTGTACTAATACGAGGACCGAGCCCGATCGAGCTCGATTTCCGGTTCTACATCTGCGTTACGAGGACCACCATTTCTAAAGTTATTAGAAGCCTAATTAATATTAGAATCTTTTCCATTGCAATCAAGTAAGCGTCAGTTAATCTAATTTTAATATACACTCCATATTAGGTAAGATATTAAGATATATGTACATCAAACATACACACAATAGTTTATGTAACATGTCCTATGAGGTCTCCACACAAGCCCATACGTATTAGGACTTGAAGATTTCTTGTTATGAGGACCTAATTAACTTGCATCTCCTATATAACGATTTTATACTGACAGCCAATTTGAATAAATATTTAATCTTTTCTTATTTTAATTAATTATGGCAAAAATATGACTCTTATTCTATGGTCTATATTTTTAACGTTTTTATTAAATAATGGATGGCTAATTTCACAGTGACATTTTTAACTTTCAATAGTAATTATGCGCCAACTCCGTTTCTCGGCGTTTCGAGGTCTTTAGTGGAACACAATTTTCTACCAAGGCTCATATACAGCATTTTTTTCACTACTAGCATTTTATGTTTTAAAAATATTCAAATTTGTTCAAATTTGTGATTTGAGTAACTGACTTAAATGCGTCCACAGCGTGATTATGTAGGTATACAGAGTGTCCAGAAATGCTTTTCAAAGAAAACTGCAAAATCTAGAGCAAATTTTATGTCGATTTGACTTAAATCACCTTATCGAAAAATGCAGGGAACTGGAGCTCTTTAAAGATCGGTTTAATTTAAATAACTTCAAAACGCGCTTTTTGACGCGGAGAGCATAAATTTGTTTTTTAAACTCCGACTAACGAATTTTAATTAATCTGGTTTAAATTTTGTACAAGGTTCTTTAAATAATATTAGATCTAGCTTGCTGATTATTTATGTACGTGTTTGGTACCTTAAAGTATTATATTCTTACATGGTCCTCATAGGGACCGTGTGCGTAGATACTATTTTTTGTGTGTATTTTTCCCAAAAGTATTATATTATTGCACGGTCCGTATATGAACGGTATACTCAGACAGTTTATTCTTTAGTGTGTATTTGTTCCCATAAGAATTATAATAACAGGCAGGTGCGACATTTTTATTTTTAACTGAAATCGAGAGATTTTGTTATTTAAAAACGATCGAAAAAAATTTGAGCCCAAAATATTAAAATTTACGTCCGCTGTAAGCAGTTTAAAATCAACGATCGGCGAGAGGCTGGAAAACGGTAATTGTGCGCGAGACTAGACCGTGTGACGTCATTAGCCATGAACGGTTGGCCCCTGGTTCGCTGCTGCGCTGTATTCACACATATTTTACAGGGTTACCGTTTTTAGTAAATTTCCTACTTAATTAGTAGATTTTTAAGAAAAATGAGGGTGTATGGTAGAATTTTAGTAGAATTGATACTAAGTACGTTCGACATTTTTGTTAAACTGAAATCAATATTTTTTTTTATTAAATTGAGTACAAAATGTTAATATTTACGTCAGCTGTAAAATTCAGTAGATTTTTCAGATTTGAATTTAAAACTATATTTTATCGCTATCTATCTATGGTATATTTAAGACGAGTGTATCATTGCAGAAAAAATATTTTGTATCATCCAAACGTCACACGTGATTCGTAAATAAGTTGTTTGAACAAACGTAAGTATGGGCTCTAGTAGAAGCGTGGAATAGTGCTTTTTACTGGTGCAATAGGTCCGGGATCGAATCCCGCACACAGGAAATCTTTTTTTTTTTTTGCTTTTTATCGTTATATTTTGCTTTTTATCGTTATATTTTGCTTTTCAACCTGATTAAATATTTTTCAATAAACCGTATTCTACCAACATTTCAATAATAAACTACCAAAATCACGACTGTCTCATCGCAGTAAAAATATTTTTTACATACTTTTTACCTACCCGCGGATATGTATTTTTTTATTAAAAGAAGTCTTGACAACCTAAACTAGCCTGTGTATTAAGAAAACATTAAAAAAAATATTTAATAACGTTGAAAAGTAAAATATAACGATAAAAAGCAAAAAAAGGTATTATTTTTATTAAAAGAAGTCTATCTAAACTAGCCTGTGTATTACTTATTATTTAAGCGAATCACGTGTCATATTTGGATGATACAAAATATTGTTACTGCAATGAGACACTCGTCTTAAATATACCATAGATAGATAGCGATAAAATATAGTTTTAAACTAAAATCTAAAAAATCTACTAAATTTTACAGAGGACATAAATATTAATATTTTGCGCTCATTTTTTTTATCGTTTTTTAATAAAAAAATATATCGATTTTAGTTAAAAAAACCTGCCTATTATCAAATCTACTAAAATTCTATTAAACACCCTCCTTTTTCTTAAAAATCTACTAAAAACAGTAGATGTGTTTGTATCGTGAATACAGCGCAGCAGCGGGCAAGGGGCGAAGCGTTAATGGCTACTAACGTCACATGGTCTAGTCTCGTGCGGTACGTTTTCCAGCCTCTCGCCGATCCTTAATTTTAAAATGCTTACAGCGGACGTAAATATTAATATTTTGCGCTCAATTTTTTTTGATCGTTTTTAAATAATAAAACCTCTCGATTTCAGTTAAAATAAAAAAAATAAGAAAAATGTAGAATCTGCCTATTCAAGGTGCTTATAGCCACAACATAATAAGAAAGTTTTATCTAGAAAAGATAGATTTATTAATATACCGTAGAAATGTACATTGTTTATAGGAGAAATTAGTAAAAAAAGTATAAATAATAAAATTAACTAGAAATAAAAAATCTTTAAATAAAAACGAATAGTAATTAAATATAACAAATCAATTAACTTACATAATATATGTAACAAAATGTCAATGAACTTATCCAGTAGGAACAAATTTATTGGTTTTATATTAATGAATGAATAGCTTAAAGATCATAGTTGCTTATGTTGATTTTCATTGTTCTTATAATATTCATTAATTAATAAAAATTAATGAAAAACAATTAATATATTTTGAAATTGGCGCTGCTTCCTGACCAATAATTAACGTTTTACTTTCTACAGCATTGCCAAGATTCTAGCTTTGTTCGTTTGTAGACAAATTTAACATACTTCTTTCCTTCTTTTAATCATAACAAATGAGAACGAGAGTTGAAAATTTAATCGATATGACAACATAGCCAAATATAATCTGTTTCAATTGGGCCACGTCACAAGCCACTATAGCCCCAATTTTCAAATTTTAAGGATTAATTACAGCCGCAGGATCGGTCTCAGAAGTGCTGGACCCGGTGCAATGTGTTTTGGTAGGCCAAAATTATAAAATAAAAATATAAAAAAATCACTGGATTAGTCCATTACAAAATAAATAAATAATTTTAATTGTGAATTTATGCTTTGAATTTTTTTACTGCTTTTATTTCATTTATTCTTTTCGATATATTTATTAGGGTGGAGCCCTTTTCGGCACAACGGTCAGTTTTAACCGAATTTAATCTTTTGTTCTTCTAAAGATGTAGCCTTTCTGGACACGAGAGCGGTATTAAGGGTTCTAGAAAAATGAAGTAGGATTATTTAAATTTTAAATAATATTTTTGTAATACCTTGAATTGTGGGTTAATTCCTAGATACAGTTTAAATAAAATTATTCACGGTTAGGCTAATGGTTTTCATTGAAGTCCGACACAATCAGCATATATACTTAGATATATTAGCAAATTTTGAAATACAACGAACAAATTTGTTAATATCAGCGTAGCCGACAAAGATAGAAAAAAAATTATAAGATGAAAAATGCGTTTTTTAATGGAACTTATACGACTGCACAGATAAAAATAATAAAATATCGAATATCACAATTGGCATAAATACAAAGGTACGGAACCCTAAAAATAAGGGAATGTTAATGAAAAAATTATATTTAGTAATATATTGGTATTTGTTGGTAAAATATACATAACAATAAACATTATCACCAAATTTCAAGTTCATAGGTCAATGGAAAGTTAAAAATACTTCGGAACAAAATTTTGTAAAAAATGCTGACTTTGGCGGCTTCTCATGCCTACGTTTTTCATACTTTTTGAAACATCTACTGAATGAGCTCTAAACAACGATACCTCACTTGATGGGGTAGGCCAAATTTTGCGCCCCACTTTGGCTGTATGGGAGCCTCCCTTGAAAACATTTAAAAAAATTTAATATAATTTCTATGGCTTTGAGACAACAAGACGCATATACTGTGAAAATTTGAAGACTCTAGCTCCAACGGTTTAGCTGCTAGACCGGTGTGACAAACGGACGGACGGACACGCGAGTGAGAGCACTAGGATTCCGTTTCGACGCTTTGGGGTACGGAACCCTAAAAAGGATTAGTTACTTTATAGTTGATAACCACTGTGCCCAAAAGGACCACCTCAGTTTAAAACTTTGAAGCCCAAAGACCGGTAGGATTACGGAAACCCCTTGACAAAATTGACCACTGGGACCAAATGAACAACACCAATTTATCAATCAGGGTGTATTTCGCTTAAGTACCGACACAGAATAGGTACATGTGGGGAACCCCAAAATATGATGTTTTAACGCAACTTACCTCTATACCAAGTTGTACCCTTAAGGAGTTACGGAGACCAAAAGTAGGGAGATAAATTTCGAAAAAAAAATTAATATCTCTGCAACCGTTTAACTTAAAAAATCTATATTTCGTATATTATTTAAGCGCATTTATTTGGGTACTGGAAATTTAAAAAGTCTCTAACGGTATGACTAAAATGAGGTGGTGTTCCATTATGCATGAACCAATGTTCCATTACCAATAATAGCAGCCCAAAATGAGAGAATGGAGAAAATTTTCGACAAAATTCTTTAAAGAAATTTGTTAAAATGTGTTTGCTTAATTTTTGTTATTATGTTTTCTGATTTAAATCGATTTTATCAAAAATTATTTGCTGGTTGTTAAATTTAATTGACAAATGCATGGTCAACTAAAGTTATTTTTGAATTAACATTTTTCGAAAAATATTTAGTATTTCTAAAAATAAAAGAGTAAAAAAAGTTTTAAAATGAAACAAAAATTTTAAAAATCGGCCGATGGACAAAAAAGCTCTTAATGGTGATAAGGGTGGGTTACCCCCAAACAACTCCTTAAAATGATTTAATTAATTATTATTCACCCCCAATTTAAGACTTATGAAGCGCCTAAATCCTAAATAATGTACCATATATAGATTTTCTAAGTTAAACGGTTCCAGAGATATTAAGCGACCACTTACAAATCTACAATGATCAGCTGGACACTCTTTAATGCAGGAAAGAGATTATAACTATATAAAAATACAAAAATGTTTATTCCTTTTGAAAAGGTAGAAAAAGACAAATGGATATATATGCGTTCACACATTTATCGGAGATAAAAGCTTTTACTGGGACCGCAGAATTTGCATCTCAGAAAAAGAAAAGCAATATAGGCCTATAATAGACAAAAATTTCTTTAGTTAGTCAATACTACCTTCATAAATCATAACAGTTCCAAATTCTTAGTCATCTTTCAGTATAGCCCCAACTTATTTTTTTTCAAAGTTTTTTTTTGTTGTTCTAGATTTTTCTAGTTATTTATAACATCGTTCCAAATTTAAATGCCTTAAAAAATTATTTCAAGCTCAAAATTAATTAAAACCTTTTAGAGCTAGCCCCTAATTTTTTTTTTTTTGAAATTTGACTTTCCCGACCCACCTCTCTGAGAAAGGAAAGTATTGTGAACGAGCTGAAAAAAATTGTCGAGATAAAGATGTAAATATCCGTTTTAAAGTGACCTGAGATGATTAAGACCATTTCCAGATGGAAGTCTGTCTGTCTGTTTGTATGTCTATCTGTGTGTATTCTTCCATGATCACACGTTTAATCTGATTGAGCTGATATTTGGTATATGGGTTTGGGTTACCTGTCTGAAGAATCCATTAGTTTTTGTATGACATCTGTCAAGCGTAAATGTCACTATCAAAAAATAACAGATGCAATATGTCAGGGAATTTGACTTGCAGTAGATCATTTGAAAGCCCTCGAAAAACTCTATTCAGGACAGTCAAAATTATTTCAATAAGTACCACCTGTCAAAAATAAAAAAATGTCAAATTTTGAAACTTTAACAATTAATATCTGAAGAAGTATTCGTGGATGCTCGTCGGGAAAGTTTTGGGGCGACACAACCGATTTTTTTTTTGTTCTAGTTGTCCTTAGCATTGTTCTAAATTGTTATGTCTTAAAAACATATTTCAAGCCCAAAATCAATTAAAACCATTTAGAGCTGACCCCCATAATTTTTTATTTATATTACTAGTTGTTCTTAGCATTGCTCCATTTCTATCAGATTATTCCATTATTTTGAATATTGTTCCTTATATCCTTTAATCCTAAGGAAAATATTATCATATATAATACAACGAGTGGCATCTTGATTATCGATAATCCCATAAGTAATTTCACGAAACGTGTTGTCAAATATTAATTTCACGAGTCCGCAGGACGAGTGGAATTATAATTTGACAACACGTTGAGTGCATTAACTTATAGGATTATCAATAGACACGATACCACGAGTTGTATTCAATAGATTATATCACGAATTAATGGCATTTTAAAAATTTGACAGCTCAATAATTTACATTTACAGTACAAAAGCAACAGTATTAAAAGTACCAAAGTGTGATTATCAGTTATTACTCAGTATATGGTGAATGATTATCGATTATTAATCAAGTAACAATATAGGACATTATTACATTATGAGTGATATAATCGTATTAATTAGGTACGTGTAAGGAAAAAAAAATTGATCACGATCCTCATTTGTATTGGCTGACTATTTTTTTTATCATATGAATTTATCAAATTGTCAAAAATTTTAAGGTAAGACTGCTATACAAAATTTCAAATAAAGGAAAAGAAAACTTTTTATTGACTAATATAAATACATATTACTGGTTTTATTAAAATCTTTTCGCAGACACTTTTTATTTTGTACTTTGCTTACTTTTTTAGAGCTTTAAATGGTTTTTTTAACACGAAAATTTGAAATAATGTTAAGAGCAATTTCTTCGCGTTCCAACACCGTCAAAACGTTTAAATTTCATGCATTTAGTTTTAGTGATAGAGAACACAATACTGAATAAATTTCACCACTTTTTGTTTTGTAACCAAGAAAAAGGATTAATATACAATTTCGTCGAATTTTTTTTGAAAAAACCGACCATTCCGCCTGGAAAAAAATGTAAGCTTGGTGAAATTATTAAAAATAATAAAACTTTTCCTTACAATTACTGTATTAAAAATGTATTATTAAAATATTAAAAACGTATTATTAAAAAAAAAGAATTCGAGCAATCTGCAGATTAATCTTTCCTTAATATAATACAAGAAACAAATTAAATATTCAATTCGATATGAGCTTCTAATCACTAAAATACTAGATATCGTTATGTTCCTAAAATAATTATAAATAAGACAAATATTGTCCCTACTACTTAAAATGTCATTCTTTCGTTGGCCGAGGTTCGTAGAGTCTCGGTTTCGATCGGTTTGTCGGGGACGGTATTTAAAGAACAAGGTCGGACTCCAAGAGTTAAATGAAATAGCAAATTTTAATTCAAACCAAATGAAGTAATTTTTAGAATTAGTTGTAGTTTTTGAAATGTATACAGTGTGTCCCAAAAATAACATTCTTGTAAGCTGTATACGGTATGTCTCAAGCTGGGTTTTTTAGGAATACTTTTTCTAAATAGTTGGTATATAATATTTGTCTTTAAAATATTTTTCCTTTTCAGAAAATCTCTTAGTTTATTCCAGTAAATGTCCCAAAAAAAACTTCTTGTAAGATATATACAGTATGTCCCAAAAATGAAAATTCTTGTAAGTTGTATACAGTATGCCACAAAAATGCAAATTCTTATAACAGCATGTCCCAAAAATAAAAATTCTTGTAAGATGTATATGGTATGTCCCAAAAATGAAAATTATTGTAAGTTGTATACAGTTTGCCACAAAAATGAAAATTCTTATAACAGCATGTCCCAAAAATAAAAATTCTTGTAGGATATATACAGTATGTCCCAAAAATAAAAATATAAGTTTTATAAAGTATAGTATAAAAATGAAAATTCTTATATACAGCAGGTCCTAAAAATAAAAAGTCTTGTAAGATCTACACAGTGTGTCTGAAGTTGAGTTTTTTGGGGAATACATTTTCTAAATAGTAGGTATATATTATTTATCGTTAAAGATTTTTCCCTTTCAAAAATCTTTTAATGTTTTTACCTACACTACGTCCCAAAAAAAGTATTGTCAAATGTATACAGTATATCTCAAAAATGAAAATTCTTGCAAGTTGTATACAGTATGCCACAAAAAATTGAAAATTGTTCGATTTTTATTCGTCATTTATATGCTTCTTTCTTTTCTTAAGAAAATATCGTTTACTCCTTAGCCCCATACTTTCCAATAAAAAGAAAAATTTTAAAAAATCCACAAATAACACCGCGAAACTAACGGCACTAAAAATAATCTCAACAATACTGGGCTTGAAAATTTCTTGAGTCCGTATTTTAAAAGTCAACACAAAACGCCGTGGTTGAAGGGCTGTTAAATAAAATGTTTTCGTGGGTTCCATGACAGTTGCCCACTAGAATAATCCGCACATGATAATTCCCTACAGACAATTTCCCACAAGTAGAAAGGCCCACACGAAATTTGCCCACATAGAAATTTGCACACATGAATAATTTCTCACAATAAATTGGCGCACAATGATATTTGCTCACAATGATATTTGCTCACAGAGAAAATTTATTGGTCATTATTCAACAGTTATTGAGTTTATACAAAAGCAATTATAGAAATATTTTTTTTACAAAGTTTAATCAAATTTCTACTAAACGTTTCTTATATTTCTATTTTTTTTTCAAAATGAGCACAAATTTTATATACTTATATGTATGCGTTCGGACACTTTAATTTGTTTAAAAATTACAAAGATATTTGAATGAGTACAATAAAATATTAAATATATTTTAATAATTACATTGTGAAAATTCATTAGCAAGTTTTGAGAATTCTATTTATGAAATTGTATTATTTTAATCCTTTCGTTGCCTAATTGTTAAGTTATGCTTAATCGATATACACCGATCAACACAAATTTCATCAGAAGATTATAATTATCAATTAATTATTTTTTATTTAAACTCAATAACTATTGAATAATTACCAATAAATTTTCACTGTGAGCAAATATCATTGTGAGCAAATCTATTGTGAGGAATTATCTGTGTAAGCAAATTTCTATGTGGGCAAATTTCGTGTGGGTATTTCTACTTGTGGGTAATTTTCTGTGGAGAATTATCATGTGGGGATTATTCTAGTGGGGAAGTGTCCGGTCACCGTTTTCGTGAATCGCCTCGGTCGCTTAAAAATTTGTGGTGGGGGCCTCACATGAGAAATTTCCCCTTTATCTGAGATACAGTGCACGAAGCAATTTCTCTTAAAAACAACTAAAACATTCTAGTACACGAAAAAAAATTTCGAAAAAAAATAATGGCGAGCTAGCTTTAAACGGTTTTAATTGATTATGAGCTTGAAATATTTTTTTTGAAACACAAAAATTTGAAACAATGTTAAGAACAACTGAAACAGTCTGATATAACAAAAAAATTTACGAAACAAAATAATGGAGGGCTAGCTCTAAATGGCTGTAATTGATTTTGAACTTGAAATATTTTTTAAGACATGAAATTTTGGAACAATGTTAAGAAGAACTAGAACAATCTAGTACAACAAAAAATATTTCGAAAAAAAAATAATGGTACTACTTAGTTTAAGAAATAATTTTCTGTAACACTTTGTTATAAACCTACAACAATTTTAACAACATTCAAAATACCAAAATTCGAAAAATGGGGCTAATTTCGTACACACCAATATTGATCGTTGAAGACACTGAGATCAACAGTATGTGAAGTCAAAATCTAAGCAAAAATTAAACACATTGTGAATACATGGTCTTTACAACCAATGCAATATCATTGCCTAATACACACAAAGTGTATAGATGACGGCGCCCCCTTCAGGTATGTTATAAGAACCTCATCCACCTGACACATTACTTATGGGGACCAAATATTTTATTAATGTTATAGGTACCATTTGAGACCAAAAACGACGTAGATTACAAAAATCAGGTTAATTTCTTATGAAGACCGGCTTGATGTCCCAATAAGAAAAACGGTCCTCACAACCATAAGCTTTTTTCGGAAATTGTCCCCGTAAGGTCTCAAAAGTCCACACACACAGACACACAGACACACACACAGACAGACATCATGCTAAAAATGGTATAAATGGATTCAGGTGACCTCAAAACGTAAAGATTCGTTAAAATCTGGGTATGGTCAAAATATCATGATCGCAATACTTTCCTTCTATACAACTCTGTTGTTCGGAAAGTAAAAATTGCCTCGTTACTTTTAAAAGGTATCGCAATTGCTGTTTCTTTTCGCCAATTTAAAAGAATTATCCAATCATCACTATTATTGCGTTACTATTACGGTAACACGTAATTTTTGCAGTAACGTTTTACTTTTATAACTGTAATACGTTATACTTATAGTGGCGCGTTACTTTTTTGTAACAAGTTACTTTTACTGTAGCACGTTAATTTTACTATGAAACGTTATTAATACTGTAAAGTGTTACTGTTACAATAACGTGTTACTTTTATAATAATGCGTTAAAATAAAGCTTACGCGTTACTTTTACGCAGTAGCACAATTAGTATTAACTTTTGCTCGGTTTAAAAAGTAATGAAATTATTATAAATGCATTACTATTGTATTATCGATTAATTTTTTGCAGTTCTGTTTTAATTTTGTAGTATCGCGTTACTTTTTCGGTAACGCGTTACTTTTATAGTAACGCGTTATTTTATAGTCACGCTTTAAAATAATATGGTTTCCTTACTTTTACTTTTTGCTGTTACTTTAACACGTTACTTTTACTATAACGCAAAACTTGTGCAATATTGTATTACTTAAACTCTAGTACGTTATTTATACTATAACATGTTATTTTTATAGCGTTGCTTTTCTAGTAGCATAGTAACGCGGTAAAATAACGATTTCGCGTTACTGTTCTCGTCAATTTAAAAGAAAAACGAAATTGCTATAAACGTATTACTATAGCAGTAACACTTTATTTTTTAGTAACGATTTACTTTTGCAGTACCGAGTTACTTTTACTGTAACACTTTAATAATATTGTAACCTGTAACTTATACAGTAGTTTATTACATTTACTATAATGAAAAACTAATGCAGTAACGTTTACTTTTACAGTAAATCGTTACTCTTTTATTGTAAAACGGTATTTTTATTATGGAACACATTACTTTTACTATTACTCGTTACTTTTACTGTAATGCTTCACTTTTACAAAACGCGTTTGTTTTACTGTAACAGTTATTTGTACAGTAACGCGTTACTTTTACTGTAGTTAGTTACTTTTATTGTAATGCATAATAGTAACTTTGCATGTTTATAATAACGCGTTAAAACCAAACAGCAATTAGCACTACTTTTCGCTAACTTTACAAAGTAATTGAATTACTATTAATACGTTACTATTGCGGCAACAGGTAATATTTGCAGTTACTTTGTACTAACGCGTTATTTTTATAGAAACGCATTACTGTAACATGTTATTTTTACAGTCCCCGTTATTTTTACTTAAGGCGTTAATTTTGTAGTTATGCGTTAAAATAAAAATTTCACATTACTTTTTTAAAGTAACGTATATGTATTGTTACTTTCGCTTACTTTAAACTGTGATGAAATTTCTAGTAATGCGTTACTTTTGCGGTAACTTTTATATTAATGCGTTATTTTTATTGTAACATGTTACTTTTGTAGAACCGCGTTTCTTTTACAATAGCACGTTACATTTACTGTAAGGCGGTGCTTTTATTCTAAAAATAAAGATTTCTCGCATTACTTTTACAAAGTAGCGCTATTAACGTTACTTTTTGCTCACTTAAAAAAACTACTAAAACGTTACTATTGCAGTAAACTTTTGCTTTTGCAGTGATGCGTTTCTGTTACTGTAACATTAGTGCATTACTTTTACTCTAGGACGTTATTTATACTATAACGTACTAGTTTTAATAATAATAATAAAATAACGATTTTGGGTTACTATTACTTTTGGTTCATTTTAAAAAGTAGCGAAATTACTAGAAACGCGTTACTTTTGCAATAAACCGTTATATTTACAGTAAAGCTTTACTCATACTGTTTACTTAATGTATAATTAATTCAGTAACGCTGACTTTTACAGTAAATCGTTACTTTTATTATGAGACACATTACATTTACTGTAACTCTATCCCATTACTTTTGCTTTAACGCGTTACTTTTAAAGCCACATTTTATTTTTACAGTAACGTTTTACTTTTGCCGTATCTCATTACTTTTACTCTAACGGTTTACTTTTACTACAGCAGTAGTTCGTTACTTTTACTGCGATACGTAACTATTGCAGTAACGTTTAACTTTTCAAGTAAATAATTACTGGTATTGTAATATGTTACTTTTATTGTGGAGCACATTACTTTTATGTAATGTGTGACTTCTAGTGTAATGTGAAACTTTTGTAGTGACGCGTTATTTTTACAGTAACGTATTACTTTCACACTAACACGGTATTTTTGTAGTCACATGCTACTTTCACAGTAATGCTTTATTTTTACTGTAGTTTGTTATTTTTATTGTAATGTGCCACACGTTACTTTTACAGTAAATCTTTGCTTTTATTGTAACACGTTTATTTTACTGTAGCACGTAACTTTCACTCTTAAATGTTAATTTTACTGTATTGCCTTACTTATACATTAACACGGTACTTTTACTGTAACATGTTCCTTTTACTGTAACGTATTATTTTTACAGTAACGTATTACTTTTATTCTAACATGCTTCTTTTGGTTTTACACGCTACTTTTACAGTAATGCTTTATTTAAAATGTAGTTTATTACTTTTATTGTAATGAGCCACTACTGCAGTAACACGTTACTTTACTATAAATCTTTACTTTTAATGTAACACGTTTTCTGTTACTGTGGCATGTAACTTTCACTCTTCGATTTTGCTTTTACTGTATTGCGTAACTTATACATTAACACGTTATATTTACTGTAACATGTTACTTTTACTGTGGCATGTTACTTTTACTGTAACATGTTACTTTTACTGTAACGTATTATTTTTACTGTAACGTGTTATTTTTACTTTGACCTGTTGTTTTTACGTAATATGTTCTATTTTATTGTAACATGTTACTTTTATTGTAACATGTTACTTTTACTGAAACCTGTTACTTTTACTGTAACTTGTTATTTTTACTACAACATATTACTTTTACTGTAACATGTTACTTTTACTGTAACGTGTTATTTTTACTGTAACATGTTACTTTTACTGTAATATGTTACTCTTACTGTAACACGTTACTTTAACCGTACTAGGTTATTTTTACTGTAACGTGTTATTTTTAAACTGTGACGTGGTATTTTACACGGTAACGAGTTCTTTTTACTGTAACATGTTAATTTTACTGTAACATGTTGCTTTTACTGTAACATGTTACTTTTACTGTAACATGTTACCTTTACTGTAACATGTTACTTAAAAAGTAACAATATTCCTAGAAACGTGTTACTATTACGGTAACAATTTATATTTGCATATCCCGTTACTTTACTGTAACACGTTTTTTTATTGTATTACAATTATTGTTACTTTTCGCCCACAAGCAACCAAATTACTTACTATTAATGCGTTACTATTGCTACTAATGCGTTACAAAAACCCGTAACGTGGTACTTTTACGACGAGGCGTTACTTTTACTGTAACTAGTTATTTTTACTGATACGTTTTATTTTTTCATTAACACGTTACTTTTAAAGTATCGCTGGAAAATAACGATTTCGCGTTATTTTAACAAGGTAGCTCAGTTACTGTTGCGTTTCGACAATTTTAAAGTAACTAACGTGTTACTACGACATTAACGTGTTACTGTGACAGTAAGATGTAACTATTGCAGTAACGCGTAATTTTTACAATAATAGATTACTCTTATTGTAAAACGTTACTTTTACTGTATCACTTAAGTTTAACTATAAAACATAGCATTTAATGTAATGCATAACGTTTGTAGTAACGCATGACCAAAATAGTAGTGCATTACTTTTACAGTAAATTATTACTTTTATTGTAACACGGTACTGTTGCTGTAGCACATTATTTTCACTTTGATGCGTTACATTTACTGTAATGCGTAACTTTTGCAGTAACCCATTATTATAACAGTAACACGTTACTTTTACAGTAACGCGTTAATTTTAATAAAACAAGTTGCTTTTCTGTAACATGTTACTAATGTCAGTAACGTGTTACTGTGACAGTATCGTGTGGTTATTGCAATAACATGTAACTTTTTCAGTAATTCATTACTCTTATTGTAAACCGTTACTTTTACTGTATCACTTTACTTCCACTGTAAAACATTGCATTTAATATAATGCGTAACGTTTGCACGTTACTTTTCTCTAATGTGTTATTTTTACGGTAACACGTTATTTTTGTAGTTGCGTTTTACTTTTGTATTTATACGTTAATTTTACAGAAACGCAACTCTTTTACAGTAACGTGTTGTTTTTACTAAAACGTGTTATTTTTTATTGTAACGTTTTATTTTTTAGTGTCACGTTACTCTTGTCTATTTTAAAAGTAATGACATTGCATCAACATTTTAGTTTTACAGTAACGCGTTACTTTTTCTGTATCGTATTATTTTTACTGGTAGGTTTGATTTTCTTTAATACGTTACTTTGTAGTAACCCACAAAATTAACGATTTCGCTTTACTTTTACAAAATACTATAGTAACTGTTACTTTTCGTCTACTTTAAAAAGGAACGAAATAACTATTAATCCGTTACTATTGTAGTAACGCTTAGTTTTTGCATTAACTGTTTGGTTTTGCAGTGACGTGTTACTTTTTCAGTAACACGTTACTTTTACTGTAAGGCATTACTTTTACTGTAATTCGTTACTTTTACTGTATGGCATTATTTTTACTGTAATTCGTTACTTTTAATATACGGCGTTACTTTTACTGTAAGGCGTTACTTTTGTCAAAGACGTTTCTTTCATTGTAAGGCGTTTCTTCTACTATAAAACGTTACTTCTACTCTAAGGCGTTACTTTTACTGTAAGGCTTTACTTTTACTGTAAATCGTTACTTTTGCTATAAAACGTTACTTTTACTGTAAGGCATTACTTTTACTGTAAGACGTTACTCTTACTGAAAGGCGTTACTTTTTTCAAAGACGTTACTTTTACTGTAGGGTGTTAATTTTACTGTAAGGCATTACTTTAACTGTAAGACGTTACTTTTACTGTAATGTGTTACTTTTACTGTAAGGCGTTACTTTTGTCAAAGACGTTTCTTTCATTGTAAGGCGTTACTTCTACTATAAAACGTTACTTCTACTCTAAGGCGTTACTTTTACTGTAAATCGTTACTTTTGCTATAAAACGTTACTTTTACTGAAAGGCGTTACTTTTTTCAAAGACGTTACTTTTACTGTAGGGTGTTAATTTTACTGTAAGGCATTACTTTAACTGTAAGACGTTACTTTTACTGTAATGTGTTACTTTTACTGTAAGGCGTTACTTTTGTCAAAGACGTTTCTTTCATTGTAAGGCGTTACTTCTACTATAAAACGTTACTTCTACTCTAAGGCGTTACTTTTACTGTAAATCGTTACTTTTGCTATAAAACGTTACTTTTACTGTAAGGCATTACTTTTACTGTAAGACGTTACTCTTACTGAAAGGCGTTACTTTTTTCAAAGACGTTACTTTTACTGTAGGGTGTTAATTTTACTGTAAGGCATTACTTTAACTGTAAGACGTTACTTTTACTGTAATGTGTTACTTTTACTGTAAGGCGTTACTTTTGTCAAAGACGTTACTTTCATTGTAAGGCGTTACTTCTACTATAAAACGTTACTTCTACTCTAAGGCATTAATTTTACTGTAAGGCTTTACTTTTACTGTAAATCGTTACTTTTGCTATAAAACGTTACTTTTACTGTAAGGCGTTACTTTTACTGTAAATCGTTACTTTTGCTATAAAACGTTACTTTTACTGTAAGGCATTACTTTAACTGTAAGACGTTACTCTTACTGAAAGGCGTTACTTTTTTCAAAGACGTTACTTTTACTGTAGGGTGTTAATTTTACTGTAAGGCATTACTTTAACTGTAAGACGTTACTTTTACTGTAATGTGTTACTTTTACTGTAAGGCGTTACTTTTGTCAAAGACGTTACTTTCATTGTAAGGCGTTACTTCTACTATAAAACGTTACTTCTACTCTAAGGCATTAATTTTACTGTAAGGCTTTACTTTTACTGTAAATCGTTACTTTTACTGTAAGACGTTACTCTTACTGAAAGGCGTTACTTTTGTCAAAGATGTTACTTTTACTGTAGGGAGTCAATTTTACTGTAAGGCATTACTTTAACTGTAAGACGTTACTTTTACTATAAAACGTTACTTTTACTTTAAGGCGTTACTTTTACTGTAAGTCGGAACTTATACTGTAAAGTATTATTTTTACTGTAACATTTTATTTTTTCAGTAACATGTTACTTTTGTAGTAACGCGTAAAAATAATCACCCTCTATATTAGAGCTCAATTCAATTCGTCTTAATAAATTTTACTTTCTTTGCATGCAATTAGAATTAATCTTATTGGGAGGGTATCAGAAATTTATAGGTCTTCCCGATTCCGGTATATACCAGACAGGTCCCGGAAATATCGATATCCCACAAGGACCTATATAGCTAGCCGCAATAAAATCGTTTTTGGCGTACGTTTATCTATCGCTCTAAATTCTCCAAGTTGCTCTTATCTGTGCGGGGGTTTTCTATACTCGGATGAAGTAATAGCCATTGGCTAGTGATTATGGGATTCATTTGAAACTGGAGGATGTGGAATTTTCGAGAAGTGGAACCTATAAATTTGTCCGGAATTTCAGATTAATCATAAAACATTACCAGTAATAAATTATTAAAAGCAATATCACAAGTGTTTAAATTATTCTGGAAATTTTAATAAAATATATACATGGTATTTTATAACTAAATGAACTATCATAAAATTAAAAAAATCCTACCGACTGCGCCAAATATAACATAATTGATAGTTTGTATGGATATTTTAAGTTAAATGTAAGGATTCGTTATAATTTTTTTTAGGGATTTGATTTGAATATTTTTAAACATTTTTTTGGGGATTTTTAAGGATTTTTTTGAAGTTTCTATAGGATTATGTTAAGGAATGTTTCAAAAGAATTTTAAGGATTTTTACGAATTTTTAATGAATTTTTTAACGACTTAAAACTGGACACCAAGTGTGTAAGGATATTGTTAGGGTTTTTTAAAGATTCATAATGATTTTTTAAGGATGTTTTAAGGATTTTTTAAGGATTTTTTAATAATTGTTTAAGGATTTTTTTAAAGATTTCGGAGGATTATTTTAAGGATTTTTTTAAGGATTTTTATGGATTTGTTAAGGATTTTTAAGGACTTTTAAAGTTTTTCTTAAAGGAGTTTTAATGATTTTTTTAACGGATTTTACAAAGTATTTTTAAGGATTTTGGAGGATACTTTTAAGGATTTTATAAAAAGGATCCATTATGAATTTTTTTAGTATTTTTAAGAATTTTAAAGGATTCATTTAAGGACCTTATGGATTTTTTAATAATTGTGAAGGATTATGCTCAGGACATAAGTTCTTTTAAGGATTTTTTAAAAGAATTTTTATGAGTTTTATTAAAGGATTTTTAAGGATTCTTTAAGGATTTTTTAAAGAATTAAAATTAAACACTAAAACTGAAAGAGATTTTTAAGGACTCATTACGATTTTTTAAGGCTTTTGGAGGATTGTTTCAAGGATTTTTTTAAGAACTTTTAAGGATTTTCTTAATGGATTTTTAAAGATTTTTGTAAAGTATTTTTAAGGATGATTTTTTTAGAATTATTTAAGGATTTTTTAAAGATTTTTTTAAGGATTTTATGAGGATTTTATAAAAAGTATTATGAATTTTTTTAGTAATTTTTAATGATTTTAAAGGATTCTTTTATTTTTTTTAAGGATTTTTTAAAGGAATTTTTATGAGTTTCATTAAGGAATTTTTAAGATTTTTTCTATAGATTTTTTTAAAGGATTTTTGGGATATTTTTAAAATGATTTTTAATGATTTTTTTAAGGATTTTTTAAGGATTTTTTAAGAATTTTTTAAGGATTTTTTAACGATTTAAGGATTTAAAACTAAACACTAAGTTTGTAAGGATATTGTAAGGTAATTGTAAGGATTACTTATGGATTCATTACGAATTTTTTTAAACATTTTTTCAAGGATTTTTAATATTTTTTTTATGGATTTTTAGGGAGTTTTAAGGATTCATTATTAATTTTTTAAGGATTTTTTAACGATTTTTGTAGACTTTTTAAGGTTTTTAAGGTTTTTTAGGGAATTTTTAAGGATTTTTTTAAGGATTTTCTAAGCATTTTTTAAGGATTGCATAGGATTATCTTAAAGAATTTTTAAGGATTTTTGAATGGATTTTTAAAGATTTTTTTAATGGATTTTTAAGATTTTTTAAGGGTTTTTAAATTATTTTTTTAATGATTGTAAAGCATTATGGTAAGGGTTTTTTAAAGGATTTAAAATATCTTTTAAAGGATTTTGAGATAGATTTTTTAAAGAATTTTTAATGAGCTTTTAAAGGATTTTCAGCGATTTTCTTAAAGAAGTTTTAAGAATTTTTTTAATGGATTTTTAAGGATTTTTCTAAAGGATTTTTAATGTTTTTAAAGAGGAAGTTTTTAAGGCTTTTAAGGATTTTTAATGATTGTAAAGGATTATGTTAAAGATTTTCTTCAAGTTTTTTTAAGTATTTTTTTAAAGTATTTTTATGGATTTCATTAAGGATTTTATTGGATTTTTAAGGTTTTCTTTTTACAGATTATTTTATTTAATTTTTAGGGATTTTTTTAAAGGATTTTAAGGACTTTTTAAGGTTTTTTTAAAAATTTAAAATCAATGTAATTTTTTATAAAGGATTCATTACGAATTTCTTAAAAAATTTTTTAAGGATTTTCAAGGATTATTAAGGCTTTTGGGGATGCTTTAAGTCTTATTTAAGGATTGTAAGGAATTTTGTAAGGATCATTAAGGATTCATTATGATTTTTTTTATGGATTTGAAGCATACTTTTAAAGAATTGTTTAAGGATTTTTAAGGATTTTTAAGGATTTTAAGGAGTTTTAAAGCATTTTTAAGGATTGTAAAGGATATTTTAAGGATTTTTTAAGGATTTTTTAAGGATTTTTTAAGGATTTTTTAAGGATTTTTTAAGGATTTTTAACAATTTTTTAAGGATTTTTAAACGATTTTTAAACGATTTTTAAACGATTTTTTAAGGATTTTTTAAGGATTTTCTAAGGATTTTCTAAGAATTTTTTAAGGATTGCATAGGATTATTTTAAAGAATTTTTAAGAATTTTTTAATGGATTTTTAAATTTTTTTATGGATTTTTTAAGGATTTTTTTAAGAATTTTTAACGATTTTTTAAGGATTTTTTAAGGATTTTTTATGGATTTTTTATGGATTTTTTATGGATTTTTTAAGGATTTTTAAGGATTTTCATTAAATTTTTAACAATTTTTTAAGTACTTGTTACAGATTTTTTAGAAATTTTTAACAATTTTTTAGGGACTCAAGGATTTTGTTAAAGGAGTTTTAAAAATTCATTATGAATTTTAAAATTTTTGCAGGATTTTTTTAAGGATTGTTTTAAGTTATTTAAGGATTTTTTAAGGCTTTTTAAGAATTATAAGGGACGATATTAACCGTTTTTTTTTAAAGGATTTTTAAAAATAATTTTAAATGATTTTTAAGGACATTTTTAAGGACTTCTTAAAGATTTTTTAAGGATATTTTATGGATTTTTTAAGAATTTTTTTAAGGATTCAAATAAGAATATTTTTAACCATTTTGAAGGATTCTGTTAAGGATTTATTTAAACATTTTAACATTTTAAGGATTCTTTTAAATTTTTTTAAGGATTGTTAAAATAATTGTAAGGATTGTTTAAGGATTCATTATAATTTTTTAGGGATTGTGGAGGATTCAATTATGGATTTTCTAGGGATTTTAAATGATTTTTTAAGATTTTTTTTTTAAGAATTATATAGGATTATGTAAAGGACTTTGTTTGAATATTTTTAAGGATAATTTTAAAGGATTTTTTAAGGTTTTAAACCTTAACACTAAGTTTGTAAAAATATTGTTTGCTAATTGTAAGGATTTTTTAAGGATTCATTATGAATTTTTTTTAAGGATTTTTTTAACCATTTTAGGGATTTTTAGTAATTTTAAAAGATTTGAAGGATCTGTCAATACTTTTTTTTAATAATTATTAAAGGATAATGTAGAGATTTTAAAGGATTTAAGCATATTATTAGCTAATTGTTGTAAGGATTTTTTAAGGATTCATTATAATTTTTTAGCGATTGTGGAGGATTCAATCAAGGATTTTTTAGGGATTTTAAAGGATTTTGAAGGATCTTTTAAGATTTTTTTTTAAAAATTATAAAACAATATGTATAGGACTTTTTTCAAAGATTTTTAAGGATAATTTTAAAGGATTTTTAAGAATTTAAATCTAAACACAAAGTTTGTAAGAATATTGTATTTTTAAGGATATTTTAAGGATTTTTAAGGATTTTTAAGGATTTTTAAGGATTTTTAAGGATTTTAAGGAGTTTTAAAGCATTTTTAAGGATTGTAAAGGATATTTTAAGGATTTTTTAAGGATTTTTTAAGGATTTTTTAAGGATTTTTTAAGGATTTTCTAAGGATTTTCTAAGAATTTTTTAAGGATTGCATAGGATTATTTTAAAGAATTTTTAAGAATTTTTTAATGGATTTTTAAATTTTTTTATGGATTTTTTAAGGATTTTTTTAAGGATTTTTAACGATTTTTTAAGGATTTTTAAGGATTTTTTAAGGATTTTTAAGGATTTTTAAGGATTTTTAAGGATTTTTAAGGATTTTTAAGGATTTTTAAGGATTTTTAAGGATTTTTAAGGATTTTTAAGGATTTTTAAGGATTTTTAAGGATTTTTAAGGATTTTTAAGGATTTTTAAGGATTTTTAAGGATTTTTAAGGATTTTTAAGGATTTTTAGCGATTTTTAAGGATTTTTAAGGATTTCTAAGGATTTTTAAGGATTTTTAAGGATTTTAAGGAGTTTTAAAGCATTTTTAAGGATTGTAAAGGATATTTTAAGGATTTTTTAAGGATTTTTTAAGGATTTTTTAAGGATTTTTTAAGGATTTTTTAAGGGTTTTTTAAGGATTTTCTAAGGATTTTCTAAGAATTTTTTAGGGATTGCATAGGATTATTTTAAAGAATTTTTAAGAATTTTTTAATGGATTTTTAAATTTTTTTATGGATTTTTTAAGGATTTTTTTAAGGATTTTTACCGATTTTTTAAGGATTTTTAAGGATTTTTTAAGGATTTTTAAGGATTTTTAAGGATTTTTAAGGATTTTTAAGGATTTTTAAGGATTTTTAAGGATTTTTAAGGATTTTTAAGGATTTCTAAGGATTTTTAAGGATTTTTAAGCATTTTTAAGGATTTCTAAGGATTTTTAAGGATTTTTAAGGATTCATTATAATTTTTTAGCGATTGTGGAGGATTCAATTAAGGATTTTTTAGGGATTTTAAAGGATTTGAAGGATCTTTTAAGATTTTTTTTTAAGAATTATAAAACAATATGTATAGGACTTTTTTCAAAGATTTTTAAGGATGATTTTAAAGGATTTTTAAGAATTTAAATCTAAACACAAAGTTTGTAAGAATATTGTATTTTTAAGGATATTTTAAGGATTTTTAAGGATTTTTAAGGATTTTTAAGGATTTTTAAGGATTTATAAGGATTTTTAAGGATTTTTAAGGATTTTAAGGAGTTTTAAAGCATTTTTAAGGATTGTAAAGGATATTTTAAGGATTTTTTAAGGATTTTTTAAGGATTTTTTAAGGATTTTTTAAGGATTTTCTAAGGATTTTCTAAGAATTTTTTAAGGATTGCATAGGATTATTTTAAAGAATTTTTAAGAATTTTTTAATGGATTTTTAAATTTTTTTATGGATTTTTTAAGGATTTTTTTAAGGATTTTTAACGATTTTTTAAGGATTTTTAAGGATTTTTTAAGGATTTTTAAGGATTTTTAAGGATTTTTAAGGATTTTTAAGGATTTTTAAGGATTTTTAAGGATTTTTAAGGATTTTTAAGGATTTTTAAGGATTTTTAAGGATTTTTAAGGATTTTTAAGGATTTTTAAGCATTTTTAAGGATTTTTAAGGATTTTTAAGGATTTCTAAGGATTTTTAAGGATTTTTAAGGATTTTAAGGAGTTTTAAAGCATTTTTAAGGATTGTAAAGGATATTTTAAGGATTTTTTAAGGATTTTTTAAGGATTTTTTAAAGATTTTTTAAGGGTTTTTTAAGGATTTTCTAAGGATTTTCTAAGAATTTTTTAAGGATTGCATAGGATTATTTTAAAGAATTTTTAAGAATTTTTTAATGGATTTTTAAATTTTTTTATGGATTTTTTAAGGATTTTTTTAAGGATTTTTAACGATTTTTTAAGGATTTTTAAGGATTTTTTAAGGATTTTTAAGGATTTTTAAGGATTTTTAAGGATTTTTAAGGATTTTTAAGGATTTTTAAGGATTTTTAAGGATTTTTAAGGATTTTTAAGGATTTTTAAGGATTTTTAAGGATTTTTAAGGATTTTTAAGGATTTTTAAGGATTTTTAAGGATTTTTAAGGATTTTTAAGCATTTTTAAGGATTTCTAAGGATTTTTAAGGATTTTTAAGGATTTTAAGGAGTTTTAAAGCATTTTTAAGGATTGTAAAGGGTATTTTAAGGATTTTTTAACGATTTTTTAAGGATTTTTAAGGATTTTTTAAGGATTTTTAAGGATTTTTAAGGATTTTTAAGGATTTTTAAGGATTTTTAAGGATTTTTAAGGATTTTTAAGGATTTTTAAGGATTTTTAAGGATTTTTAAGGATTTTTAAGGATTTTTAAGGATTTTTAAGGATTTTTAAGGATTTTTAAGGATTTTTAAGGATTTTTAAGGATTTTTAAGGATTTTTAAGGATTTTTAAGGATTTTTAAGCATTTTTAAGGATTTCTAAGGATTTTTAAGGATTTTTAAGGATTCATTATAATTTTTTAGCGATTGTGGAGGATTCAATTAAGGATTTTTTAGGGATTTTAAAGGATTTGAAGGATCTTTTAAGATTTTTTTTTAAGAATTATAAAACAATATGTATAGGACTTTTTTCAAAGATTTTTAAGGATGATTTTAAAGGATTTTTAAGAATTTAAATCTAAACACAAAGTTTGTAAGAATATTGTATTTTTAAGGATATTTTAAGGATTTTTAAGGATTTTTAAGGATTTTTAAGGATTTTTAAGGATTTATAAGGATTTTTAAGGATTTTTAAGGATTTTAAGGAGTTTTAAAGCATTTTTAAGGATTGTAAAGGATATTTTAAGGATTTTTTAAGGATTTTTTAAGGATTTTTAAGGATTTTTAAGGATTTTTAAGGATTTTAAGGAGTTTTAAAGCATTTTTAAGGATTGTAAAGGATATTTTAAGGATTTTTTAAGGATTTTTTAAGGATTTTTTAAGGATTTTTTAAGGATTTTCTAAGGATTTTCTAAGAATTTTTTAAGGATTGCATAGGATTATTTTAAAGAATTTTTAAGAATTTTTTAATGGATTTTTAAATTTTTTTATGGATTTTTTAAGGATTTTTTTAAGGATTTTTAACGATTTTTTAAGGATTTTTAAGGATTTTTTAAGGATTTTTAAGGATTTTTAAGGATTTTTAAGGATTTTTAAGGATTTTTAAGGATTTTTAAGGATTTTTAAGGATTTTTAAGGATTTTTAAGGATTTTTAAGGATTTTTAAGGATTTTTAAGGATTTTTAAGCATTTTTAAGGATTTTTAAGGATTTTTAAGGATTTCTAAGGATTTTTAAGGATTTTTAAGGATTTTAAGGAGTTTTAAAGCATTTTTAAGGATTGTAAAGGATATTTTAAGGATTTTTTAAGGATTTTTTAAGGATTTTTTAAGGATTTTTTAAAGATTTTTTAAGGGTTTTTTAAGGATTTTCTAAGGATTTTCTAAGAATTTTTTAAGGATTGCATAGGATTATTTTAAAGAATTTTTAAGAATTTTTTAATGGATTTTTAAATTTTTTTATGGATTTTTTAAGGATTTTTTTAAGGATTTTTAACGATTTTTTAAGGATTTTTAAGGATTTTTTAAGGATTTTTAAGGATTTTTAAGGATTTTTAAGGATTTTTAAGGATTTTTAAGGATTTTTAAGGATTTTTAAGGATTTTTAAGGATTTTTAAGGATTTTTAAGGATTTTTAAGGATTTTTAAGGATTTTTAAGGATTTTTAAGGATTTTTAAGGATTTTTAAGGATTTTTAAGGATTTTTAAGCATTTTTAAGGATTTCTAAGGATTTTTAAGGATTTTTAAGGATTTTAAGGAGTTTTAAAGCATTTTTAAGGATTGTAAAGGGTATTTTAAGGATTTTTTAACGATTTTTTAAGGATTTTTAAGGATTTTTTAAGGATTTTTAAGGATTTTTAAGGATTTTTAAGGATTTTTAAGGATTTTTAAGGATTTTTAAGGATTTTTAAGGATTTTTAAGGATTTTTAAGGATTTTTAAGGATTTTTAAGGATTTTTAAGGATTTTTAAGGATTTTTAAGGATTTTTAAGGATTTTTAAGGATTTTTAAGGATTTTTAAGGATTTTTAAGCATTTTTAAGGATTTCTAAGGATTTTTAAGGATTTTTAAGGATTCATTATAATTTTTTAGCGATTGTGGAGGATTCAATTAAGGATTTTTTAGGGATTTTAAAGGATTTGAAGGATCTTTTAAGATTTTTTTTTAAGAATTATAAAACAATATGTATAGGACTTTTTTCAAAGATTTTTAAGGATGATTTTAAAGGATTTTTAAGAATTTAAATCTAAACACAAAGTTTGTAAGAATATTGTATTTTTAAGGATATTTTAAGGATTTTTAAGGATTTTTAAGGATTTTTAAGGATTTTTAAGGATTTTTAAGGATTTTTAAGGATTTTTAAGGATTTTTAAGGATTTTTAAGGATTTTTAAGCATTTTTAAGGATTTTAAGGAGTTTTAAAGCATTTTTAAGGATTGTAAAGGATATTTTAAGGATTTTTTAACGATTTTTTAAGGATTTTTAAGGATTTTTTGAGGATTTTTAAGGATTTTTAAGGATTTTTAAGGATTTTTAAGGATTTTTAAGGATTTTTAAGGATTTTTAAGGATTTTTAAGGATTTTTAAGGATTTTTAAGGATTTTTAAGGATTTTTAAGGATTTTTAAGGATTTTTAAGGATTTTTAAGGATTTTTAAGGATTTTTAAGGATTTTTAAGGATTTTTAAGCATTTTTAAGGATTTCTAAGGATTTTTAAGCATTTTTAAGGATTTTAAGGAGTTTTAAAGCATTTTTAAGGATTGTAAAGGATATTTTAAGGATTTTTTAACGATTTTTTAAGGATTTTTAAGGATTTTTTGAGGATTTTTAAGGATTTTTAAGGATTTTTAAGGATTTTTAAGGATTTTTAAGGATTTTTAAGGATTTTTAAGGATTTTTAAGGATTTTTAAGGATTTTTAAGGATTTTTAAGGATTTTTAAGGATTTTTAAGGATTTTTAAGGATTTTTAAGGATTTTTAAGGATTTTTAAGGATTTCTAAGGATTTTTAAGGATTTTAAGGAGTTTTAAAGCATTTTTAAGGATTGTAAAGGATATTTTAAGGATTTTTTAAGGATTTTTTAAGGATTTTTTAAGGATTTTTTAAGGATTTTTTAAGGGTTTTTTAAGGATTTTCTAAGGATTTTCTAAGAATTTTTTAAGGATTGCATAGGATTATTTTAAAGAATTTTTAAGAATTTTTTAATGGATTTTTAAATTTTTTTATGGATTTTTTAAGGATTTTTTAAGGATTTTTAAGGATTTTTTAAGGATTTTTAAGGATTTTTAAGGATTTTTAAGGATTTTTAAGGATTTTTAAGGATTTTTAAGGATTTCTAAGGATTTTTAAGGATTTTTAAGGATTTTAAGGAGTTTTAAAGCATTTTTAAGGATTGTAAAGGATATTTTAAGGATTTTTTAAGGATTTTTTAAGGATTTTCTAAGGATTTTCTAAGAATTTTTTAAGGATTGCATAGGATTATTTTAAAGAATTTTTAAGAATTTTTTAATGGATTTTTAAATTTTTTTATGGATTTTTTAAGGATTTTTTAAGGATTTTTAAGGATTTTTTAAGGATTTTTAAGGATTTTTAAGGATTTTTAAGGATTTTTAAGGATTTTTAAGGATTTTTAAGGATTTTTAAGGATTTTTAAGGATTTTTAAGGATTTTTAAGGATTTTTAAGGATTTTTAAGGATTTTTAAGGATTTTTAAGGATTTTTAAGGATTTTTAAGGATTTTTAAGGATTTTTAAGGATTTTTAAGGATTTTTAAGGATTTTTAAGGATTTTTAAGGATTTCTAAGGATTTTTAAGGATTTTTAAGGATTTTAAGGAGTTTTAAAGCATTTTTAAGGATTGTAAAGGATATTTTAAGGATTTTTTAAGGATTTTTTAAGGATTTTTTAAGGATTTTTTAAGGATTTTTTAAGGATTTTTTAAGGATTTTTTAAGGATTTTTTAAGGATTTTTTAAGGATTTTTTAAGGATTTTTTAAGGATTTTTTAAGGATTTTTTAAGGATTTTTTAAGGATTTTCTAAGGATTTTCTAAGAATTTTTTAAGGATTGCATAGGATTATTTTAAAGAATTTTTAAGATTTTTTTAATGGATTTTTAATTTTTTTTATGGATTTTCTAAGGATTTTTTTAAGGATTTTTAACGATTTTTTAAGGATTTTGAAGGATTTTTTAAGGATTTTTAAGGATTTTTAAGGATTTTTAAGGATTTTTAAGGATTTTTAAGGATTTTTAAGGATTTTTAAGGATTTTTAAGGATTTTTAAGGATTTTTAAGGATTTTTAAGGATTTTTAAGGATTTTTAAGGATTTTTAAGGATTTTTAAGGATTTTTAAGGATTTTTAAGGATTTTTAAGGATTTTTAAGGATTTTTAAGGATTTTTAAGGATTTTTAAGGATTTTTAAGGATTTTTAAGGATTTTTAAGGATTTTTAAGGATTTTTAAGGATTTTTAAGGATTTTTAAGGATTTTTAAGGATTTTTAAGGATTTTATGGAGTTTTAAAGCATTTTTAAGGATTGTAAAGGATATTTTAAGGATTTTTTAAGGATTTTTTAAGGATTTTTTAAGAATTTTCTAAGAATTTTTTAAGGATTGCATAGGATTATTTTAAAGAATTTTTAAGAATTTTTTAATGGATTTTTAAATTTTTGTATGCATTTTTTAAGGATTTTTTTAAGGATTTTTAACCATTTTTTAAGTATTTTTTAAGGATTTTTTATGGATTTTTCATGGATTTTTAAGGATTTTCAATAAATTTTTAACAATTTTTTAAGTACTTGTTACAGATTTTTTAGAAATTTTTAACGATTTTTTAGGGACTCAAGGATTTTGTTAAAGGAGTTTTAAAAATTCATTATAATTTTTGTAGGATTTTTTAAGGATTGTTTTAAGTTATTTAAGGATTTTTTAAGGCTTTTTAAGAATTATAAGGGATGATATTAACCGTTTTTTTTAAAGGATTTTTAAAAATAATTTTAAATGATTTTTAAGGACTTTTCAAAGATTTTTTTAGGATATTTTATGGATTTTTTAAGAATTTTTTAAGGATTCAAATAAGAATATTTTTAACCATTTTGAAGGATTATGTTAAGGATTTATTTAAACATTTTAAGGATTTTTTTAAAGTTTTTTAAGAATTGTAAAGGATTTTGTAAAGTAATTTTATGGATTTTTTAAGGATTCATTATAATTTTTTAGCGATTGTGGAGAATTCAATTAAGGATTTTTTAGGGATTTTAAAGGATTTGAAGGATCTTTTAAGATTTTTTTTTAAGAATTATAAAACAATATGTATAGGACTTTTTTCAAAGATTTTTAAGGATAATTTTAAAGGATTTTTAAGAATTTAAATCTAAACACAAAGTTTGTAAGAATATTGTATTTTTTAAGGATATTTTAAGGATTCATTATGAATTTTTTTTTATGATTTTTTTATGGATTTTTAAGGAATTTTAAGCATTTTGGTTATTTTTTAAGGCTTTTTTAGGCTGGTAAAGGATTATGTTAAGAATTTTTTTAAAGATTTTTTAAGGATTTTCTAAGGATTACAACTTAACAATAAATTTAGGTAAATATTGATATTCTGATAGTTTAATTAAAACGCGAATCAAATATTAAAAACAAAACCAAATTAAAATGAAGCACTCATCCAACCATCTTCAGTTTCATCAATTAATTATTACCAATTATATCGCTTTCCACAGCCAATTATTATTTTTGACGAATCAAACGAATCGTTCGTCATTAATTGCCTTATTTAAATGTCATTAACAACAATGTCGTTCTTTCTAAAGAAATTAAAATTTAATGAGTTGACTGCCGGCGTTTGATAGCTTTAAATTACCGCTGATTTCTTACTCGAGAGTTGTGAAAGAATGATTAAATATTAAAGGGGAGTGTTAAAAGTCGGGAACTACCATTAGGATGTTTTTTTTTTTTTTTTTTAATTAGTAATTAGCTCGAGAGAATTTAATGGATTCTTATTAATAAAGTAAAGAAAAAATTTAATACGATGCGTTTAAAATATTTGTAGATAATTTTAATTAAAAATTTTAATTATGCTTAATTCGGTTAGATTTTTTCAGGATTTTTCAAGAATTTTTTTATGGATTTTTTTCAGGATTTTTCAAGGACTTTTCAGGTCTTTAAGTATATTTTTTGACTTTATTTTTTTTAAGGATTTTAAAGGATTCTTTTAACAGTTTTTTAAAAAAAATTTCAAGGATTTTAAAGGATTGTTTTAAGAATTTTTAAATGATTTTTAAAAGGTTTGTCAAGGATTTTTCGATTCCTTAAAATTCTTAAAAAATTTTATGGATTTTTAAGGATTTTTTATGGATTTTTTAAAATTTATAAAGATATTTTTTAAGGAGTTCAAAAGATTCTTTTAAAGTTATTTTAAAGGATTGTTTTAGGAATTTTTCAAGGATTTTTCGAGTCCTTAACTACTTTTTACAGCTTTTGTAAGGATTTTTAATTTTTTTAAGGTTTTTTTAAGGATTTTTTTACGTATTTTTAAACTATTTTTTTAACGATTTTTTAAATGAATTTAAAGGATTCTTTTAAGAATTTTATAAGGATTTTTCAAAGATTTAAAAGGATTATTTTAAGGATTTTTAAATGATTTTTATTAGGATTTTTCAAGGATTTTTCCAGTCCTTAAAATTTTTAAAGATTATGTAATGATTTTTTTAAATTTTTAAAAATATTCTTAAGGAGTTCAAAAGATTCTTTTAAAGTTATTTTAAACCTTTTTTTTATTGATTTTTCAAGGATTTTTCGAGTCCTTAACTATTTTTTGTAGGGATTTTTATTTTTTTTAAAGGATTTTTAAACGATATTTTTAACGATTTTTACAAGGATTTTTTTAAGGAATTTAAAGGATTCTGTTAAGAATTTTTTAAGAATTTTTCAAGGATTTTAAAGGATTGTTTTAAGGTTTTTTCGATTTTTTTTAGGAGTTTAAAGGATTCTTTTAAGAATTTTTTAAGGATTTTTCAAGGATTTTAAAGGATTGTTTTAAGGATTTTTAAAGGCTTTTTTAGGGATTATTCAAGTCCTTAAATTTTTTTATAGATTTTAAAAAGATTTTGAAGGATTAAAAAAAAAAACTTAAGGATTTTTTAAGGATTTTTAAATTTTTTTGTTGTTTTAAAATAATTTCAAACGAGTTTTAAGGTTTTTTCGACTCCTTATCAATTTTTGCAGCTTTTATAGGGATTTTTATTTTTTTTAAGGATTTTTTAACGATTTTTTTTATGATTTTTCAAGGATTTTTTTTAAGAAGTTTAAAGGATTCTTTCAAGAATTTTTCAAGGATTTTTCAGGGATTTTACAAGGATTTTAAAGGATTGTTTTAAGGATATTTAAATGATTTATATAAGGACTTTTTAAGTCCTTAAAATTTTTAAAGATTTTGTAAAGATTTTTAAGGATTTTTTTAAGGGTTTTTTGAAATTTTTAAAGATATTCTTTTAAAGATATTTTAAACGATTGTTTAAGGAGTTTTCAAGGATTTTTCCAGTCCTGAATTACAGCTTTTGTAAGGATTTTTAATTTTTTTTAAAAGGATCTTTTAGGGATTTTTTAACGATTTTTTTGTGATTTTTCAAGGATTTTTTGAAGGAATTTAAAGGATTCTTTTATGAATTTTTTAAGGATTTTTCAAGGGTTTTAAACGATTGTTTTAAGGATTTTTAAATGATTTTTTAGGGATTTTTCAAAGATTTTGGAAGTCCTTAAATTTTCTTATAGATTTTAAAAAATTTTTGAAGGATTTAAAAAAAAAACTTAAGGATTTTTTAAGGATTTTTAAATTTTCTTGTTGTTTTAAAATAATTTTAAACGAGTTTTAAGGATTTTTCGAGTCCTTAACTAATTTTTGCAGCTTTTGTAGGGATTTTAAATTTTTTTAAGGATTTTTTAAGGATTTTTTAAGGATTTTTTAAGGATTTTTTAAGGATTTTTTAAGGATTTTTTAAGGATTTTTTAAGGATTTTTTAAGGATTTTTTAAGGATTTTTTAAGGATTTTTTAAGTATTTTTTAAGGAATTTTTTAAGGATTTTTTAAGAATTTTTTAAGGATTGCATAGGATTATCTTAAAGAATTTTTAAGGATTTTTGAACGGATTTTTTAAAGATTTTTTTAATGGATTTTTTAAGGATTTTTTAAGTATTTTTTAAGGAATTTTTTAAGGATTTTTTAAGAATTTTTTAAGGATTGCATAGGATTATCTTAAAGAATTTTTAAGGATTTTTGAATGGATTTTTTAAAGATTTTTTTAATGGATTTTTAAGGAATTTTTAAGATTTTTTAAGGGTTTTTAAGGATTTTTTAAGGATTTTTTTCTTGATTTTTCAGGGATTTTTTATGTATTTTAAAGGATTGTTTTAAGGATATTTAAATTATTTTTATAAGAACTTTTTGAGTCCTTAAAATTTTTTCAAGATTTTGTAAGGATTTTTAAGGATTTTTTTAAGGTTTTTTAAAATTTTTAAAGATATTTTTTAAGGAATTCAAAAGATTCTTTTAAACCTATTTTAAACGATTGTTTCAGGGATTTTTCAAGGATTTTTCGGATCCTTAACTATTTTTTACAGCTTTTGTGAGGATTTTAATTTTTTTAAAGGGTTTTTAGACAATTTTTTTTACGTTTTTTGAAGGATTTTTGTAAGAAGTTTAAAGGATTCTTTTAAGAGTTTATTAAGGATTTTTCAATAATTTTTCGAGTCCTTAAATTTTTTTAAATATTTTGTAAGAATTTTTAAGGATTTTTTAAGAATTCTTTTTAAAAGTTTTATAAGGATTTTTTTAAATATTTTTTAAGAGTTTATAATTTTTTAAGGATTATTTAATAACATTTTTAAAGAGTTTAAAAGATTATTTAAGAATTTTTAACGGATTTTTCAAGGATACAAAGTTTTTTTTAAAGATTTCTAAGGATTTTTTAAGAATTTTTAAAGGATTTTTCAAGGATACTAAATTTTTTTTAAAGATTTTTAAGGATTTTTTAAAAAATTTTTAAGGATTTTTTTTCAAGATTTAAAAAAATTGTTTTAAGGATTTTCAAATGATTTTTTGGGGATTTTTCAAAGATTTTGCGAGTCCTTAAATTTTTTACAGATTTTGAAGGATTTAATAAAAAATCTTAAAGATTTTATAATGATTTTTAAATTTTTTTTAAAGATATTTTTAAGGAGTTTAAAAAAGGTTGTTTTAAAATAATTTTAAACGATTGTTTTAAGGATTTTTCGAGTCCTTAAGTTTTTGTTATAGGATTTGTACAGGTATTTAATTTTTTAAATTGATTTTTCAAGGATTTTGAAACAATTTTTTTAAGGAGTTTACAGGATTCTTTTAAGAATTTTTTAAGGATTTTTCAAAGATTTTAAAGAATTGATTTAATAATTTTAAAATAGTTTTAATAATTTATCAATGTTTTTTCGAGTCTTTAAAATTTTTGTAAGGATTCTTAAGGATTTTTTTAAAGATTTTTTAAAAATTTTAAATATATTTTTTTAAGGAGTTCAAAAGATTCTTTTAAAGTTATTTTAAACGCTTGTTTTAGGGATTTTTCGGGTTCTTAACTATTTTATTACAGCTTTTGTAAGGATTTTTATTTTTTAAATGATTTTTTAAAGATTTTTAACCGATATTTTAACGATTTTTACAAGGATCTTTTTAAGGAATTTAAAGGATTACTTTTAGAATTTTTTAAGGATTTTTAAACGATTGTTTTAAGGATTTTTCGAGTCCTTAATAATTTTTTACAGCTTTGTAAGGATTTTTAATATATTTTAAAGAATTTTTTAAGGATTTTTAAATAATTTGTTTAACGATTTTTCAAAGATTTTTTTAAGGAGTTTAAAGGATTCTTTTAAAATTTTTTTAAGGATTTTTCAAAGATTTTAAAGGATTGTTTTAAGGGTTTTTAAACCAATTTTTATTGATTTTTCAAGGATTTTTTAAAAAGTTAAAGGATTCTTTTAAAAACTTTTTAAGGATTTTTCAAAGATTTTAAAGGATTGTTTTAAGGGTTTTTAAACCAATTTTTATTGATTTTTCAAGGATTTTTTAAAAAGTTAAAGGATTCTTTTAAAATTTTTTTAAGGATTTTTCAAAGATTTTAAAGGATTGTTTTAAGGGTTTTTAAACCAATTTTTATTGATTTTTCAAGGATTTTTTAAAAAGTTAAAGGATTCTTTTAAAAACTTTTTAAGGATTTTTCAAAGATTTTAAAGGATTGTTTTAAGGGTTTTTAAACCAATTTTTATTGATTTTTCAAGGATTTTTTAAAAAGTTAAAGGATTCTTTTAAAAACTTTTTAAGGATTTTTCAAAGATTTTAAAGGATAATTTTAAGGATTTTTAAATGATTCTTTAGGGATTTTTCAAAGATTTTTGGAGCCCTGAATTTTTTATAGATATTGAAGGATTTAAAAAAAAATCTTGAGGATTTTATAAGGATTTTTTAAGGATTTTAAAGGGTTGGTTTGAGGATATTTAAATGATTTTTATAAGGACTTTTAGAGTCCTTAAAATTTTTAAAGATTTTATCAGGATTCTTTTAAGGATTTTTTAAAATTTTTAAAGTTTACAATTGTTCAAGGATTATTTAAAAATTTTTTTAAAGAGTTTAAAGAATTCTTTTAAGAATTTTTAAAGGACTTTTCAATGATACAAAATTTTTAAGGATTTTTTAAGATTTTTTAAGGATTTTTTAAAATTTTTTTTAAGTAGTTTAAATGATTATTTTACAGTTATTTAAAACGATTGTTTTAAGAATTTTTTAAATGATAATAAGGATTATTCAAGGATTTTTCAAGTCCTTGAGCATTTTTTAAAAATTTTCTAAGGATTCTTTTAACAATTTTTTGATTGATTTTTATTTATTTGTTAAGGAATTTTTAAGAATTTCTTTTAATATCTTTTTAAAGAGTTAAAAGGATTTTTTTAATGATTTTTCAAGGGTTTTTAAGTTCTTAAGTATTTTTTACAGCTTTTTTAAAGGATTTTTTAGGAATTTTAAAGGATTGTTTTAGGAATTTTTAAACGATTTCATTAAGGAGTTTAACGGATTCTTTTAAGGACTCTTTTAAGATGATTCTTTTAAGGATTTTTCAAGGACTTTTCGAGCCCTTAAGTATTTGTTTAAAATTTTGTAAGAATTTTATAAGGACTTTTTAAGGTTTTGTGAAGACCTTTTAAGAACTTTTAATTTGTAGCGATTTTTAAAATTTTAAAACTTTTTTTAAGACCTTTTTACGTAGTCCAGAATTCATTTAAGGATATTTTAAATGTTTTTTAAGCCTTGTTTAAGGACCTAACCTTAAGTCGTTTTTAAGGATTTTCTAAGGAATTTTAAAGGACTTTTTAAGTCCTTAGTAATTTTTTTTGGTAAGGACCTCTTAGGGAATTTTTAAGACTTTTTTTTAAGGCTTTAAAAAAAATTGAGCAAATTAAACGAGTCTTTTAAGGATATTTTAAAGGATTTTAAGGATTTTTCAAGGACTTTTACAGTTCTTAAGTATTTTTTGTACAGAATTTTTAAGGATTTTTCAAGGACTTTTCAAGACCTTAAGTATTTTTAAAGAGTTTTTAATGATTTTCTAAGGACCTTTTAATAATTTCAAAAGCTTTTAAAAAATATTTAAGGATTTTTAAGGAATTTTTTATGGAGTTTAAAGGAATCATTGCAGGTTATATTAAAGGATTTCTAAAATTTTTTTAAAATAATTTTTTAGGGGTTTCCAAGGAATTTTTGAACATTTTTTTACAATTTTTTACGATTCCAATAAGCTTTCAATGAGCTAGGAGTGAGCCTTCAATATACTTGCAATGAAATTGCAAAAGAATTGCACTGAGCTATAAATAAGCTTGCAATTAGCTTTTCAATATACTACCAGTGATATTACGAGCTTGCAATAGGTTCTCAATAAGCTTTAAATAAATTTGCAATAAGCTTGCAATGATTTAAGAACTTGCAATATGTTTGCAATGAGCTTTAAAGTTTGCAGTGAGCCCACAGTTTGCAATAAGCTTACTTTAAGATTATTCGAAAGCCTGCAATAATCTTTCAATAAACTTTCACTGAAAGCGCTTGCAATGGGATTTTAATGTGCTTTCAGAGATTTTGTAATGAGCTTGCGATGATCTTTTAATAAGTTTATAGTGAGCTTAAATTAAGTTTACAATCAGCTTACGAGCTTGCAGTAGGTTTGCAGTGAATGTTGAATAAGTCTGCAATTAGCTCATAGTGAGCTTTCAATAATTTTACAATAAGCTTTTAATAATATTTCACAGAGCTTGTAATAAGCTTACAATGAGCTTTTAATAAGCTTGCAATAGGCTTTAAATAAACTTTCACTAAACTTGCATTAAGAATAGAATGAACTCTGAATGAGCTAGAAATAAGCTTCCAATAATCTTTCAATGAACTTTGGAAGAGCTTGCAATGAGCTTTTAATAAGCTTTCAGAGAGCTTGCAATTAGCTTGCAATAAGCTTTTAATAAGCTTAACGGGGAGTTTGCAACAAGCTCGCAATGAGGTTTTAATGATATTGCAAAGTTAGAAATGAACTTTAAGTTCACATTGTCCTTACAGTAAGCTTGCAATAAATTTGCAGTAAGTTACAAGCATGCAATAAGCAATCAATGAACTTGTAATAAGCTTGGAACGAGCTTTTAAAATAAGCTTGCAAAAGGCTTGTAAGGAGCTTATAGTAACCTTGCAATGAGCTTTCAAGGAGATTTCAGAGAGGTTGTAATAAGTTTGAAGTGAGCTTTCAATGGGCCAGTAATGAGCTTTTAATAAGCTTATAATATGCCTGCAATTAGCTTTCACTTAACTTGCATTAAGATTACAATAAACTCTCAATGAGCTTGTAATTAACTTTCAATGAGTTTTCAGAAAAACTGCAATTAGCTTGCGATGGGCTTTTAATAATTTTGCAGTGATTTTGCAATAAGTTAACAATCAGCTTACGAGCTTGTAATAGGTTTGCAATGAATTTTAAATAAGTCTGAAGTTAGTTCACAGTGAGCTTTTAATAATTTGGCAATAAGTTTAAAATAAGCGTACAATGAGCATTCAATGAGCTTGCACTAAGCTTACAATGAGCTTTTAATAATCTTGAAAAGAACTTTCACTGAACTTGCATTAAGGTTAAAATAAACTCTCAGTGAGCTACCAATAGGCTTGCAAAGATTTTTCAATGAACTTTCGGTGAGCTTTTAATTAGCTTGCATGAAGTTTTTAATGATCTTTAAATGAGCTTTCAGTGACCTCAGAGTAAGCTTGCAATAAGCGTGAAATCAGCATTAAATTAACTTGCAATAAGCTTGCAATGATTTTTAAATAAGTTTTCAGAGATATTGCAATTAGTTTGCAGTGAGCTTGCAAAAAGTTTGTAGTGAGCCTTCAAAAGGCTTGCAATAAGTTTTTCATAAATACAATAGTTTTCAATCAGCTACTAGATAGTTTGTGATTAACTGTTAATGAGCTTTCAATGAGCTGTTAGAGAGCTTTAAGTAAGCTTGCAATGAGCTTTTAATAGTAGGCTTGCAATAGACTGCAATAAGCTTTTAATGAGCTGACATTGAGTAAATTTACAGTAACAATCAGAATTCGAGCTTGCCATTAATTTGCAATAAACTATGAATAAGTTTGTAGTGTGCTCACAGTGAGCTTTCAATAAGGTTAAAGTAAGCTTAGAATAAGAGCATTCAATAAGCTAGAAATAAGCTTGCAATGAGCTTTCAGAAAGCTTGTAATTAGCATGCGATGAGCTTTTAGTTGCAGTTAGTTCACAATAATTTTGCAATAAACTTTCAATGAGATTTCAGATAGATTGTAACTAGATTGAAATCAGCTTTTAATAAGCTTGCAATAGGCTTTCAATACAATTTCATTGAACTTGTATTAAGAATAGAATGTACCCTCAATAACCTTCCAATGAGCTTTCAATGAACTTTCAAAGAGCTTGTAATGAGCTTTCAATAAGCTTTCAGAGAGCTGAAAACTAGCTTGCGATGAGTTTTTAATAAGCTTGCAGTGAGTTTGAAATAAGCTCCCAATGGGCTTTTAATACGAAATTAACTTTTAATGAGGTTGCAAAAAGCTTACAATTGGCTTAATGCCTTAAAATCGGTTATAAATAAGTTTACAAGCGTGCAATAAGCATTCAATGAACTTGCAATAAGCTTAGAATGAGCTTGTAATAACCTTGCAATAGGCATGCAATGAACTTTCATTGAGCTTGTAATGAGCTCTTAGAGAGCTTGTAATTAGCTTGCAATCAGCTTTCAATGAGATTTCAGGGACCTTGTAATTAGCTTTTAATAAGCTTGCAGTGAGTTTGCATTACGTTTGCAGTGAACTTTCAATAGGCTCGCAATAAGCTTTTACTCAAGCAATTATTGTTTAAAGAGATTTTAATGAGCTTTTAGGGAACGTAAAATTAGCTTGAGATGAGCTTTTAATAAGCTTGCGCTATGCTTGCAATAAGATGCAATGAGCTTTAAAGAAGCTCACAGTGAACTTGCATCAATGAGCTAGAAATAAGCTTGCAATGATATTTCAATAAACTTTCAAAAAGCTTGCAATCAGCTTTTAGAGAACTTACAATTAGTTTGCTATGACGTTTTAATAAGCTTACAGAGAGCTTGCAATAAGCTCGTAATGAGATTTTAATTGGCAATTAGTTTACAAATAACTAACGAGCTTGCAATACGTTAGACATTAGCTTTAAATAATAAGTTTGTAGTGATCTTGAAATGAGCTTGCAATTAAGTTGCAGTAAGCTTACAATAAGCTATCATTCAGTGAGTTTGCACTAAGCTTGGAATAAGCTTTTAATAATCTTGCAAAACGCTTGCAATAAGCTTACACTGAACGTTCAGTAAGCTTTCACAAAGATTTTGATAGGGATGAACTTGCAAATAAGCTTTTAATGAGTTTTCAGTAACCTGATAGTAAGCTTGCAATAAGTTAGAAGCGAGTTTACAATAATCATGTAATGAGAATTCAATGAACTTACAATAAGCTTGGAATAAGCTTTTAAGAAAATTGTAATAGGCTTGCAATATACTTTCAATATGCTTGCAATGAACTTACAATAAGCTTGCACTTAGCTTGAAATGAGCTATTAATGAAATTTCAGAGAGCTTTTATTAAGCTTCAAATCAACTTTTAATAAGCTTTAAATGAGCTTACAATACTCTTGTAGTGAGCTTAGAGTAACAATCAGCTTACGAGCTTGGCATAGGTTTGCAATAAACTTTGAATAAGTTTATAGTGAGCTTACAGTGAGCTTTTAGAGAGCTTTTAATTAATTTGCGATGAACTTTTAATAAGTTTACAGTGAGCTTGATATAAGTTTACAATCAGCTTAGGAGCTTGCAATAGGTTTGCAATGTATTTCGAATAAGTCTGCAGGTAGCTCACAGTGAGCTTTCAATAATTTTGCAATAAGCTTTCCATAAGATTTCAGTGAGCTTATAATAAGCTTACACTAAGCTTTGAATAAGCTTGCAATAGGCATTCAATAAACTTTCACTAAACTTGCATTAATAATAGAATGAACTCTCAATGAGCTAGAAATAAACTTTCAATGATCTGTGCAGTGAATTTGAAATAAGCTCCCAATGAGTTTTTAATACGAAATGAGCTTCAAATGAACTTGCAAAAAGCTTACAATCAGCTTATGGGCTTGAAATAGGTTAGAAATGAACTTTAAATAAGTTTACAAGCGTGCAATAAGCATTCAATTAACTTGCAATAAGCTTAGAATGAGCTTGTAATAAGCTTACAGTAGGCTTGCAATAAACTTTCAGTAAGCTTGCAATCAGCTTTCAAGAGAGCTTTCAATTTGCTTGAAATGAGCTTTCAATGAGATTTAAGAGAACTTGTAATGAGCTTTTAATAAACTTACAGTCAGTTTGCATTAAGTTTGCAGTGAACTTTCAATAGGCTTGCAGTTATCGTTTAAAGCGATTGCAATGATCTTTTAGAGACCGTGAAATTAGCTTTGGATGAGCTTTAAATAAGCTTGCATTATGCTTTAAAGGACCTCACAGTGAACTTGCATTAAGAACAAAATGAACTCTTAATGAGCTATAAATAAGCTTGCAATGATATGTCAATGAACTTTCAAAAAGCTTGCAATCAGCTGTTAATTATCTATTAGAGAGCTTGTAATTAGCGCGCGATGATGTTTTAATAATGCAGTGAGCTTGCAATAAACTCGTAATAAGCTTTTAATAGGCAATGACCTTACAATTACAATCAGCTTAGAAATTAGTTTTAAATAAGTTTGGAGTGATCTTGAAATGAGCTTGCAATAAGTTAGCAGCGAGCTTACAATAATCATGTAATGAGAATTCAATAAACTTGCAATAAGTTTTAATAAGCTTTTAAGAAGCTTGCAATATGCTTGCAATTAACTTTCAATAAGCTTGCAATGAGCTTACAATAAGCTTGCACTTAGCTTGAAATGAGCTATGAATGAGATTTTAGAGAGCTTGTAATCAGCTTGCAATAAACTTTTAATAAGCTTACAGTGAGTTTACAATACGTTTGCAGTGATCTTTCAATAGGCCTCTAATGAGCTTTTAATAAGCTTATAATATGTTGCATTAAGATTACAATGAACTTTCAATGAGCATGTAATTAGCTTTCAATGAGTTTTCAGAGAGCTTGCAATTAGTTTTTAAATATATTTTAATGAACTTTGAGAGGGCGTAAAATTACCTTGGGATGGGCTTTTAATAAGCTTACAGTGAGCTTGCAATGAGCTTTCAATAAACTTGCAATAAGCTTTAAAGTAGCTCACAGTGAGCTTGCAATAAGCTTGTAGTGAGATGATAGAAAGCTTTTAATAGGCTTGCAATGAGCTTTAAATAGGTTTTCAATAAGATCACAGTAAGCTTGCAATAAGCTTGTAATAAGCTTGCAATAAACTTGCTATGGCCTCGGCTGGGTCTCAGAAGTGAGTTTTTTATTTTTTCTACTTTAATTGATGTTTTTTTGACTTTGGCTTTGTACTTGTACTTGTTCATTGTTCTTGATCTAGAGCTACTATAGAATTAGACATTTGAGTTATTATTAAAAAAAAGTATATTAAAATAAAACGAATTGTACTCATATTTTATAACAAAAAAAATATAATAAAAAACTTATATATGTATATAAAGTTTATGGTCTGAGAAGAGGGAAATAATACTCCAAAACAGATCCCATTAAATACACAGGAAGATTTACGAGACATGTAGAGAGTGAAAGAGAGAAAGAGAGAGGGAGAGAGGCGGAACTCCTAAAACAAATGAAGTTTCATAAATCGAAGGAGTGACTGAGGGACACCGGAAATGGAGTGCACATCCGTGGCAGTAAAGGATCGTCGGATTGAGGCTCGCAATCGGCAAGCCGGTTCCGGACTACCGGCTATTTAACGGTAATCTAAACTGACAAAATTTCCCCCATTTCGACGTTTCAATTGTTCCGATTTTGACGAGATAGCGATCGTTATCGTGTCCGTCCCGGGGGGGATTTACAAGGGTCGCTGTCAAGAAACAATGTTAGTTGGATGTGAAACTTGCAGAAACTTTTGCGGAATCCAATTAAAATCTAGCCTTGGTTAGGGCTAATTTAGTTCGGTCTTATTTTTTTTTGCACACAAGTAACAACGAAACTGTGTTTTGTAGTAAACTGAAAAAAAAATTATCTAAATAAAAAACTTTTATTACTAAATGCGGTTTTATATTATTAAAAATAAACGCCAACGTGGGGCATTTTATAAAAAAATTGAAAATAATGCTGTAAAAAAAATTAAATTCATAACTTCGTAATTCGTCAAAATGGCCTATTGCAACAGAGTGCTCTGTAATCAAGGGCTACGTAAGGTTCATTTAAACCCCCCCAATAGTTAGAGCCCTAACATAAATAACGTAAATCCTGACCTTATAAACTTTCATGTGTTGTAATGGCAATGTAAACTAACAAATTCTTCTCCCTAAGTATAAAAGCATTCCTAGTTAGCTTTAGGGTTTATTTAAAGCTAGAAGTTACATAATTTATAACCTAAAAAATATTAGCAATGTAACCTAACAAATTCTTCTTCGCTTTAACAGCTTGTAGAGTTGACATAGAATACAAATGAGCTTGCAATGAGATTTTACTAACATTATTAGTTTCAAAGAAGTTGAAGTGATCTTGAAAAAAAACTAGAAATGAGCTTCTAGTGCGCTTATAAGTTTTAATGAGCTTACAGTGAGCTTGCAATAAGCTTGCAGTAAACTTGAAATAGGCTTTACATGAGCTTTTTTAATAAGCTTATGAGCTTGCAATATGTTTGCAATGGGATATGGTTTCAACAAGGTTGCAGTAAACTTGCAAGAAGCTTGCATCAATCTATGAATGAGCTTGCAATGAGCTTTTAATAAGCTTGTAATAGTTTTATACTATAATAAACATTAGCCTTCAATAAGCTTGATAAAAGTTTTTATCAAGCTTATTGAAGGCTAATGAAATTTCAATAATCTTGCAGTAAATTTGCAATAGGACTACAACGAGCTTTCAATAAGTTTGTAACAGGATTGTAATGAGATTAAAATAATATTTCATTGCAGTAAGCTTGCAATAAGTTTACAATAAGCTTGAAATGAATTTTCCTTTGTTGGACCTAAATTTCTTTTTTTTTTACTTCTAGCTTTTCTTTTGACTAAAAAATATACTTTTTGCCATTTTTTAAATTTCATTTTTGAGTACTTTTTTCCATTTTTCCTCATGAACGTTTCCCCTTTTTCTCTGGACAAAAATACTCTTCTTGCCTTTTTTTAATTCGCTTTTTTTAGACCTAAGTTTCCCATTTTTTTACTTAAAAATTTCCCCTCTTTTCTCTTGGAAAAAATACACTTTTTTCCTTTTTTTTTTAAAATTCCATTTTTCCTTACCAAAGTTTCCCCCATTTTTATTTAAAAAAATGAACTTTTTTCTTTTTTACAAAAATTTGCTTTTTTTACACCAAAGTTTCCCATTTTTTTACTCAAAAATTTCCCCTTTTTTCTCTTGAAAAAAATACACTTTTTTCCTTTTTTTTTTAAAATTCCATTTTTCCTTACCAAAGTTTCCCCCATTTTTATTTAAAAAAATGAACTTTTTTCTTTTTTACAAAAATTTCCTTTTTTTACACCAAAGTTTCCCATTTTTTTACTCAAAAATTTCCCCTTTTTTCTCTTGAAAAAAATACACTTTTTTCCTTTTTTTTTTAAAATTCCATTTTTCCTTACCAAAGTTTCCCCCATTTTTATTTAAAAAAATGAACTCTTTTGTTTTTTACAAAAATTTGCTTTTTTTACACCAAAGTTTCCCATTTTTTTACTCAAAAATTTCCCCTTTTTTCTCTTGAAAAAATACACTTTTTTCCTGTTTTTTTAAAATTCGCTTTTTCCTTACCAAAGTTTCCCCCATTTTCATTTAAAAAAAATGAACTTTTTTCTCTTTTTTCCAAAAATATGCTTTTTTTACAACAAAGTTTCCCAGTTTTTTACTCAAAAATTTCCCCTCTTTTCACTTGAAAAAAAAATACACTGTTTGCCTTTTTTTTTAAATTTTTTTTGTACCTAAATCTCCCCTCTTTTCACTGAAAAATTTCCCCTTTTTTATTTTGAAAAAAAATACGCCTTTTTCCTTTTTATAAATTTGTTTTTTTGTACCAAAGATTCCCCATTTTTCACTTAACTATATCCCCCGCTTTTGTCTTAAAAAAATGAACTTTTTTTTTTCGATAATTTACTTTTCAATTTTTTTTGTACTTTTTTTGGTACTTTTCCCCCTCTTTTTTCCTTAAAAATTGTGAGTTTTTTCAATAATTTCCTGTTTAAACATTTGTTCTTTTTCTATACTTTTTTTCCCTCTATTCTCATGAACATTTCCCCTTTTTACCTCTTAAAAGAAATGCTCTTCTTGCTTTTTTTTAATTCGCTTTTTTTTGCACCTAATTTTACCCTCCTTTTAATCAAAAATTTCTCCTCTTTTCTCTTGACAAAAATACACTTTTTTTATTTTCTTTTTTGAACCTAATTTTCCACTCTTGTCACTCAAAAATGTCCCCTCTTTTTTCATGAAAAAAAAATACACTGTTTGCTTTTTTTAATCTCGCTTTTTTGTACCTAAGTTTCCCCTCTTTTCACTAAAAATTTATTTCCCCTTTTTTCTCTTGAAAATAAATACACGCTTTGCCTCTTTTCTTTCTTTTTTCCCTCTTGAAAAAAAAAATACTTTTATTGACTTTTTTTTTAATTCGCTTTTTTTGGACTTAATTTTCCCCTCTTTGGGGTTAAAAATATCCCCTATTTTCTTTTGAAGAAAGGCCCTTTATGCCTTTTTTTTATTTGTTTATTTGTACCTGAGTTTTTCCCTATTTTCACTCAAAAATTTCCCCTCTTTTCTTTTGAAAAAAGAAATTCACTTTTTGCCTTTTTTAAATTCGATTTTTTTTGGACCTAGGTTCCCCTCTTTTCACTTAAAAATATTCGCTTTTTTCTCTTGAAAAAAATGCACTTTTTTCAAAATTTATTTTCAAAAACATGTTTTTTTTTTACCGAAATTTACTCTATTTTCACTATAAAATTTTACCCTTCAGAAAATGACACTTTTTCCATAATTTTCTTTTCAAATTTATTGTACTTTTTACCTCTTAAAAAAAATACTCTTCTTCTCTTTTTTTAAATTTGCTTTTTTTGTACCTAAGTTTCACCATTTTTCACTCAAAAATGTCCCCTCTTTTCTCTTAAAAAAAATAGACTATGCCAAAAAGTTAAAAAAATATATTAAAAATTGCCAAAACATCTCAAAAAACACCAAAAAATTCTAAAAAAAAATAAAATAATGTTGAAAAACGCTAAAAATGCAAAAAAAAAAAAAAAAAAAAAAAAAAAAAAAAAAAAAAAAAAAAAAAAAAAAAAAAAAAAAAAAAAAAAAGGTAATATAATGCTAAAAATGCAAAAGAAAATCCGAAAAAAAATGCAAAAAAAAATGGACAAATATATCGACAATTTTTTTTTAGTTCGTTCACTATACTAATACTTTCCCTTCTCGGAGGTGAATCGGGAAAGTAATAAACAAAATAATTGATGGTGGTTCTATTAACTTATCGAAACGTTGTAAATACAATTTACCATTAAAACATGTAAATTCCAGAATTATAGAAGAAAAATATAATAAATGAACGTCATATTTTACATTTCTAGTTAATTTCCATATGCATTTTAATTGGATATTAAAATCCCGTCTAAAATAATATATTTTAGTACCATTAATTTATATTAGCAATGAATATTTAGAATCCATCGATGAAAATATAATGCAATTATCCTGCAATCCTGATTTTAAATAATTTCCCTCGATTGAGTCCTGAAAAATGTGACGGGAGAATGTTAGACCATGCCTGGGAAAACTTTTCCCTCGGGGTAACTAAACACCGTCTAAGCAAGAGGTTAACCGATATCTCACTCTCTCGGTCCTCAATTAGCGTTCCTGCTAGTCGGCAGGACGAGAGTGTTGTAAATCATGGCTGGCTGCGAAAGGGTCCCGTAGAGTAAGTATCGTGTTGCCGTTTCCTGGACTCTCGGTTTCGGTTTTGTTGTTAATGTTACCAGTTTTGATGGGTTGTATTTCCGGTTTGTAAATTTTTTGTTGTGCAAGGGGTTTTTAGTTAGGTTTAAATTTTTGTAAATATTATTATATATATTTTAATGCATGTGTTTGTTTTTGAAGATTTAATATAATTTTGGAAATTTAAAAAAAAAAATTTTGTTAATGAATAAGTATGTAATTAAAATGTTTTTTTTGTGTACTTTTTATAATCTCTGAAAAATGATTAAAAATTTTTTTAAAAAATCTTAAAAAATTCTATAAAAAATTCCTTAAAAAATCCTTTCAAAATCCATACAAAATATTTACAAAAACTTTGAAAAATCCTTAATTTTTTTTTTAAAAGTCTTGAAAAATTTTTACAAAATCCTTAAAAAGTTTTTTAAAAGAAAAACCTTAAAATATCCTTACAAAATCGGTAAAAAAATTTTAAAAAATACTTGATAGATCCTAAAAAGACCTTGAAAAATCATCGAAAAAAATTTGAATAAATCTTACAGACCAGTTTCACTGACGAACACAATGAGCAAACTATTAGAAAAGTTAAAATAATAGGCTTCAATGGCTCCTGGAAAAGTACAAAATAATAACACCAAAACAATCAGGATTTAGATCGCAACGAAGTACTTTGGACAACCTGGTTGTCTTGCAGTCATATATTGTTAATGCTTTTAATAACAACCAAGACGTCATTGCAACATTATTCGATATCGAGAGTGCGTTCGACACTGTTCTCAAACCTGTCATACTAAGAAAACTAAAAGAAATCAATCTCACAGGTAATATTTTCTCCTTCATCGAAAATTTTTGTCAAATCGGACCTATAAAGTATCCACCAATGGAAAAATGTCATCCACATATAATCAAGAAAACGGTGTTCCTCAGGGATCTGTGCTGAGCCTAAAGCTTTTTATACTAGCCATCAATGACATTTGCAGAAACATCAATGCTCCAGTAAAATTTGCTCTTTATGCCAACGATTTGGTTCTATTTTGCAGAGGAAAGTCCGTCCAGGCTACTTATAACCTAATTCAAAAAGCTGTAAATCAAATCTTGCACGCGAAACTGGATTTCAATTATCATCTACTAAATCAAAAACGATAAAGTTTAGCCGAAGACCCTCATGTAAATTGAATCCAGAAATTATATTAAATGGGGAAAAACTTGAAGTTGTAAACCACTATAAAATCTTAGGGATAACCTTTGATACTAAACTAAATTGGAAACACTATATTGAGAGTATTAGAAGCAGCAGCTTAAGTAAATTTAATATCTTAAAAACGCTCTCAAGTCAACAGTGGGGAGCAGAAGAAGAAGTCCTACTAAAAGTGGACAAAGCAATGATTCGTTCCAAGCTGGATTATGGATGTTTTATTTATATGACTGCCGCAGAATCAAACTTAAGAAAACTAAATACAATCTACAACACAGCTATCCGAATCTGACTTGGGGCCTTCCGTTCCAGTCCAGTAGAGAGCTTATATTGTGAAGCTAGTTAACCGCCGTTATGGCTTAGATGTCAGCGTCTTCTGCTATCATACGCTGCAACATTATCAAGCAATTGTCAAAATCCTGGATACAGTTTAATAAGCCTGTCCCATACAACCTCAACTAGTCCAACTAAAATAGACTCACTTTCTAAAGTTATATCTCAATTTTTGGATAATATGGACTTGATAGTAACTTTACCAAGACCAATCTCACCCATACTACCCTGGACAAAAATTATACCAAAAATTAACACATTGTTATGTAACTATTCTAAAGAAGAAACCCCCAACACACTTCT
>OY725356.1:7512470-7724439 GCA_963243735.1 Neocrepidodera transversa
CATCTATTTTCATTTACTTTCATGAATTTACATGTATTTACGAAGATTTTTATTTGTTTTCATTTATTTTCATTTATTTTCATTTATTTTCATTTATATTCATTTATTTTCATTTATTTTCATTTATTTTCATTTATTTTCATTTATTTTCATTTATTTTCATTTATTTTCATTTATTTTCATTTATTTTCATTTATTTTCATTTATTTTCATTTATTTTCATTTATTTTCATTTATTTTCATTTATTTTCATTTATTTTCATTTATTTTCATTCATTTTCATTTATTTTCATTTATTTTTATTTATTTTCATTTATATTCATTTATTTTCATTAATTTTCATTTATTTTCATTTATTTTCATTTATTTTCATTTATTTTCATTTATTTTCATTTATTTTTATGTATTATCATTTATTTTCATTTATATTCATTTACTTTCATCTATTTTCATGTATTTTCATTTACTTTCATATTTTTACGTGTATTTTCATTTGTTTTCATTTATTTTCATTTATTTTCATTTATTTTCATTTATTTTCATTTATTTTCATTTATTTTCATTTATTTTCATTTATTTTCATTTATTTTTATTTATATTCATTTATTTTCATCTATTTTCATGTATTTTCATTAACTTTCATATTTTTACGTGTATTTTCATTTGGTTTCATTTATTTTCATTTATTTTCATGTATTAACTTTTATTTTCATGTATTATCATTTATTTTCATTTATCTTCATTTATTTTCATCAATTTTCAGTTATTTTTATTTACTTTAATGCATTTACATGTATTTTCATTTGTTTTTATTTATTTTCATTAATTTTCATGTATTATCATTTCTTTTCATTTATCTTCATTTATTTTCATCTGTTTTCATTTATTTAAATTTACTTTCATGTATTTTCGTTTGTTTTCATTTATTTTCATTTATTTTCATTTATTTTCATTTATTTTCATTTATTTTCATTTATTTTCATTTATTTTCATTTATTTTCATTTATTTTCATTTATTTTCATTTATTTTCATTTATTTTCATTTATTTTCATTTATTTTCATTTATTTTCATTTATTTTCATTTATTTTCATTTATTTTCATTTATTTTCATTTTTTTTCATTTATTTTCATTTATTTTCATTTATTTTCATTTATTTTCATTTATTTTCATTTATTTTCATTTAATTTCATTTATTTTCATTTATTTTCATTTATTTTCATTTATTTTCATTTATTTTCATTTATTTTCATTTATTTTCATTTATTTTCATTTATTTTCATTTATTTTCATTTATTTTCATTTATTTTCATTTATTTTCATTTATTTTCATTTATTGTCATTTATTTTCATTTATTTTCATTTATTTTCATTTATTTTCATTTATTTTCATTTATTTTCATTTATTTTCATTTATTTTTATTTATTTTCATTTATTTTCATTTATTTTCATTTATTTTCATTTATTTTCATTTATTTTCATTTATTTTCATTTATTTTTATTTATTTTCATTTATTTTCATTTATTTTCATTTATTTTCATTTATTTTCATTTATTTTCATTTATTTTCATTTATTTTCATTTATTTTCATTTATTTTCATTTATTTTCATTTATTTTCATTTATTTTCATTTATATTCATTTATTTTCATTTATGTTCATTTATTTTCATTTATTTTCATTTATTTTCATTTATTTTCATGTATTATCATTTATTTTCATTTACTTTAATGCATTTACATGTATTTTCATTTGTTTTTATTTATTTTCATTAATTTTCATGTATTATCATTTGTTTTCATTTATCTTCATTTATTTTCATCTGTTTTCATTGATTTTAATTTACTTACGTGTATATTCATTTGCTTTCATTTATTTTCATTTATTTATATGTATTATCATTTATTTTCATTTACTTTCATGTATTTAGGTAGATTTTCATCTGTTTTCATTTATTTTCATTTATTTTCATTTATTTTCATTTATTTTCATTTATTTTCATTTATTTTCATTTATTTTTATTTATTTTCATTTATTTTCATTTATTTTCATTTATTTTCATTTATTTTCATTTATTTTCATTTATTTTCATTTATTTTTATTTATTTTCATTTATTTTCATTTATTTTCATTTATTTTCATTTATTTTCATTTATTTTCATTTACTTTCATTTATTTTCATTTATTTTCATGTATTATCATTTATTTTCATGTATTTTCATGTATTATCATTTATTTTCATTTATTTTCATTCGTTTTCATTTATTTTCATTAATTTTCATTTATTTTCATTTATTTTTATTTATTTTCATATATTATCATTTATTTTTATGTATTATCATTTATTTTCATTTATCTTCATCTATTTTCATCTATTTTCATTTATTTTCATTTACTTTAATGCATTTATATGTATTTTCATTTGTTTTTATTTATTTTCATTAATTTTCATGTATTATCATTTGTTTTTATTTATCTTCATTTATTTTCATCTGTTTTTATTTATTTTAATTTACTTACGTGTATTTTCATTTGTTTTCATTTATTTTCATTTATTTACATGTTTTATCATTTATTTTCATTTACTTTCATGTATTTACGTAGATTTTCATTTGTTTTCATTTATTTTCATTTATTATCATTTATTTTCATAAATTTTCATGTATTATCATTTGTTTTCATTTATCTTCATTTATTTTCATCTGTTTTCATTTATTTTAATTTACTTACGTGTATTTTCATTTGTTTTCATTTATTTTCATCTGTTTTCATTTATTTTAATTTACTTTCATGTATTTTCATTTGTTTTCATTTATTTTTATTTATTTACATGTATTATCAATTATTTTCATTTACTTTCATGAATTTACGTAGATTTTCATTTGTTTTCATTTATTTTCATTAATTTACATGTATTATCATTTTTTTTATTTACTTTCATGTATTTACGTAGATTTTCATTTGTTTTCATTTATTTTCATTTTTTTTCATTTATTTACATTTATATTCATTTATTTTCATCTATTTTCATGTATTTTCATTTACTTTCATATTTTTACGTGTATTTTCATTTGTTTTCATTTATTTTCATTTATTTTCATTTATTTTCATTTATTTTCATTTATTTTCATTTATTTTCATTTATTTTCATTTATTTTCATTTATTTTCATTTATTTTCATTTATTTTCATTTATTTTCATTTATTTTCATTTATTTTCATTTATTTTCATTTATTTTCATTTATTTTCATTTATTTTCATTTATTTTCATTTATTTTCATTTATTTTCATTTATTTTCATTTATTTTCATTTATTTTCATTTATTTTCATTTATTTTCATTTATTTTCATTTATTTTCATTTATTTTCATTTATTTTCATTTATTTTCATTTATTTTCATTTATTTTCATTTATTTTCATTTATTTTCATTTATTTTCATTTATTTTCATTTATTTTCATTTATTTTCATTTATTTTCATTTATTTTCATTTATTTTCATTTATTTTCATTTATTTTCATTTATTTTCATTTATTTTCATTTATTTTCATTTATTTTCATTTATTTTCATTCATTTTCATCTATTTTCATTTATTTTCATTTATTTTCATTTACTTTAATGCATTTACATGTATTTTCATTTGTTTTTATTTATTTTCATTAATTTTCATGTATTATCATTTCTTTTCATTTATCTTCATTTATTTTCATCTGTTTTCATTTATTTAAATTTACTTTCATGTATTTTCGTTTGTTTTCATTTATTTTCATTTGTTTTCATTTATTTTCATTTATTTACATGTATTATCATTTACTTTCATGTATTTACGTAGATTTTCATTTGTTTTCATTTATATTCATTTATTTTCATTTATTTTCATTTATTTTCATTTATTTTCATTTATTTTCATTTATTTTCATTTATTTTCATTTATTTTCATTTATTTTCATTTATTTTCATTTATTTTCATTTATTTTCATTTATTTTCATTTATTTTCATTTATTTTCATTTATTTTCATTTATTTTCATTTATTTTCATTTATTTTCATTTATTTTCATTTATTTTCATTTATTTTCATTTATTTTCATTTATTTTCATTTATATTCATTAATTTTCATGTATTATTGTTTATTTTCACTTATCTTCATTTATTTTCATCTATTTTCATTTACTTTCATGTACTTACTTACATGTATTTTCATTTCTTTTTATTTATTTTCATGTATTTACGTGTATTTTCATTTAATTTAATCTATTTTCATTTATTTTCATTTACTTTCATGAATTTACATGTATTTACGAAGATTTTCATTTGTTTTCATTTATTTTCATTTATTTTCATTTATTTTCATTTATTGTCATTTATTTTCATTTATTTTCATTTATTTTCATTCATTTTCATTTATTTTCATTTATTTTCATTTATTTTCATTTATTTTCATTTATTTTCATTTATTTTCATTTATTTTCATTTATTTTCATTTCTTTTCATTTATTTTCATTTATTTTCATTTATTTTCATTTATTTTCATTTATTTTCATTTATTTTCATTTATTTTCATTTATTTTCATTTATTTTCATTTATTTTCATTTATTTTTATTTATTTTCATCTATTTTCATCTATTTTCATTTACTTTAATGTATTTACATGGATTTTCATTTATTTTCATTTATTTACATGTATTTTCATTTACTTTCATGTATTTATGTGTATTTTCACTTGTTTTAATTTGTTGTTATTTATTTTCATGCGTTATTATTAATTTTCATGTATTTTCATTTATATTCATTTATCTTCATTTATTTTCATCTATTTTCATTTACGTTCATGTACTTACTTACATGTATTTTCATTTCTTTTAATTTATTTTCATGTATTTACGTGTATTTTCATTTAATTTAATCTCTTTTCATTTATTTTCATTTACTTTCATGAATTTACATGTATTTACGAAGATTTTCATTTGTTTTCATTTATTTTCATTTATTTTCATTTATTTTCATTTATTTTCATTTATTTTCATTTATTTTCATTTATTTTCATTTATTTTCATTTATTTTCATTTATATTCATTTATTTTCATTTATATTTATTTATTTTCATTAATTTTCATTTATTTTCATTTATTTTCATTTATTTTCATTTATTTTTATTTATATTCATTTATTTTCATCTATTTTCATGTATTTTCATTAAATTTCATATTTTTACGTGTATTTTCATTTGTTTTCATTTATTTTCATGTATTAACTTTTATTTTCATGTATTATCATTTATTTTCATTTATCTTCATTTATTTTCATCAATTTTCAGTTATTTTTATTTACTTTAATGCATTTACATGTATTTTCATTTGTTTTTATTTATTTTCATTAATTTTCATGTATTATCATTTCTTTTCATTTATCTTCATTTATTTTCATGTTTTCATTTATTTAAATTTACTTTCATGTATTTTCGTTTGTTTTCATTTATTTTCATTTGTTTTCATTTATTTTCATTTATTTACATGTATTATCATTTACTTTCATGTATTTACGTAGATTTTCATTTGTTTTCATTTATATTCATTTATTTTCATTTATTTTCATTTATTTACATTTATTTTCATTTATTTTCATTTATTTTCATTTATTTTTATTTATTTTCATTTATTTTTATTAGTTTTCATTTATATTCAATAATTTTCATGTATTATTGTTTATTTTCATCTATTTTCATTTACTTTCATTTATTTTCATTTATTTTCATTTATTTTTATTTATTTTCATTTATTTTCATTTACTTTCATGTATTTACGTAGATTTTCATTTGTTTTCATTTATTTTCATGAATTTTCATGTATTATCATTTGTTTTCATTTATCTTCATTTATTTTCATCTGTTTTCATTTATTTTAATTTACTTTCATGTATTTTCATTTGTTTTCATTTATTTTCATTTATTTACATGTATTATCATTTACTTTCATGTATTTACGTAGATTTTTATTTGTTTTCATTTATATTCATTTATTTACATTTATTTTCATTTATTTTCATTTATTTTCATTTATTTTCATTTATTTTCATTTATTTTCATTTATTTTCATTTATTTTCATGTATTTTTATTTATTTTCATTCATTTTCATTTATTTTCATTTATTTTCATTTATTTTCATTTATTTTCATTTATTTTCATTTATTTTCATTTATTTTCATTTATTTTCATTTATTTTCATTTATTTTCATTTATTTTCATTTATTTTCATTTATTTTAATTTATTTTCATTTATTTTCATCTATTTTCATTTACTTTCATGTACTTACTTACATGTATTTTCATTTCTTTTCATTTATTTTCATGTATTTACGTGTATTGTCATTTAATTTAATCTATTTTCATTTATTTTCATTTACTTTCATGAATTTACATGTATTTACGTAGATTTTCATTTGTTTTCATTTATTTTCATTTATTTTCATTTATTTTCATTTATTTTCAGCTATTTTCATTTATTTTCATTTATTTTCATTTATTTTTATTTATTTTCATTTATTTTCATTTATTTTCATTTATTTTCATTTATTTTCATTTATTTTCATTAATTTTCATTTATTTTCATTTATTTTCATTGCTTTTCATTTATTTTCATTTATTTTCATTTATTTTCATTTATTTTTATTTATTTTCATTCATTTTCATTTATTTTCATAGTAGATAGGGTAAGTTGGTTCTACTACAAGTATAGGGAATTCAACGTGTTATTCGATTTATTTCGATTTAAGTAGATCACCTAAACCATTACTACTATAAGTATAGGGAATTCAATGTGTTAGAGAGAGAGGTATAGGAAATTCAGCGTGTCAGAAAGAGACGCAGATAAAAATGGCGGCACGTGGCATACTTTAAATATTGGGATAAAAAATGGCTGCGGACTGCAAATATAGTACTCTACATAACTTTAAGATGTAGTACTGCCGCTAACAAACAGATGGCGCTACTAGCCATCTTTTTGTAGCCATTTTTAATCCACAATATAATATATCTTCGTAATTAATGGACCGATTTGGGTGGGTCAAACGGCATTATATTTGAAATATAACGTAAAATAATTACATGTCAAAAAATACTGTATAGAAGAAACGACGAAAGGGCCTTAGCTTATATCTCCGTTACTATTGGTCCGATTTAAACGCGGGAAACGGCAGTGTATTTTAAATGTGACGTATACAAAATACGTAAAGAAAAAACATGCGCAGTACGAAAGCCAAAAGGACCGTAGTGAATATCTCCGTTACTATTGGTCCGATTTAAACGAGGGAAACGGCAGTGTATTTTAAATGTGCCGTATAATAAATTAATAAAGAAAAAACATGCGCAGTACGAAAGCCAAAAGGACCGTAGTGAATATCTCCGTTACTATTGGGCCAATTTTTATGGGAAAAACGGTCCTGTATTCGCAATGTGCTGTAAAATTAATACGTAGCGAAAAACATGCGCAGTAGCAAAGTCATAAAGTCCTTAGCGTCTAACTTTGTTATAAAGAACCCATTTTGAATGTGGAAAAACGCCCCGATATTATAAATGCGACGAATAATAGATGTGTAAAGTTACTTCGCGCGATCAATGACAAAAAAAAGGCGTTAAATTTTAATTTTTCATTATTATTCATTTAATATTGAAATATTTATAATATTTAATTTTTCCAATTTTCACCTAGTTTCGCGATAAGAATGCTCGCTGTTATTTGCGATAAGAACAGGAAACGACATCCGTTGCAAACAGATAAAAATGAATGAAATTATAACATAGGCGGAGAGGTATATACAAAATAATATTTATTGCATTGGGGGCTTATAAGTAATATAGATTTGGTAGAATCTGTCAGTTGTATGATGGCATCGGCAGAACACGCACGTAAATTGGAGGAATTTGGTGAGAAAATTCGAAAATTATATCAAGACGTAATACTTTACGAAGATAAAAGTAAAACGATTAAGCAATTTGGCCGTCTGTCTATAAGTTCTGCGTGGGATAAAGTATTTGAAAATCGGCAATTACCGCAGACTCAATATCCACTAAGACGAATTCAGCCTACAAAATGGCCGCATTGAAAATGTCTTTCATAATTCTAACAGCAGTGTTGAACAATATGCTTTACACAAACGTCCCTATTGGAGTAAAACATATAGCCGTATGTTTTAACGAGGGATTTGAGTGCCAGCGTTCAGAATGGCAGATGATGTCTTTAAATAAAGTTAATGATGGAAAATTGACAGTGTTTTCGATTAATGTACCAGCTAATCAGACGACATACAAGTTGAAGCTCGTATTTCAAGATGGTACCGAAGGTGACGTTGAGACGTGGCAACACATCCCAACAGCTGAAGTCGATTTAAGAAGTATTGGTATTGAAGCAGCCCCGTTATCATTATGGAATAATAATAAAGTCATTCAAAATGAACTGTACAAAATATTTTTAATGTTATGTGCGATATTATCGGCACTTTCTGTTCTATTGATAAAAATTGTCATAAAAAATGTAAGAAATCGATATTCTTTAACAAAATAAATAAATAAAAATATACAGGGTGTTTCAATAAAACTCATATATAAATAAACATTTTTTATTTGAAAAAGTACATTATCTAGGTAATATATAATACAACCAATTATGTAACATATTAACGTTGCGTTCAGCACACAGAAATTTTCCAGATGCATGGTTTAGACACGGCGTATGACAAGATTCAAATCTCCTTGTTTGACAGAGCAATCCATCATATTTTGCGACATCATAAACGGCGGGATGCGGGGTACCCAATAACTGTTGGCATTTCTGCAGTAAAAAATCCTCCTTTTGATTTCCTCTAACGTAAATACAGTCTGCAGCATATAGCAAATATTTTTCCAATATATCGTTAATTTCCGTATACTCGATGTTACCAGAGCTGTAGTTTATTCCATGAATATATTTCTCTACATGTCTAACTGTTTTCTTATCACGTGCACTTAAATTAGCGTAGGGTATTGCAGGCTTGAATAGAAAATTAGAAACATGGGATCCGATTTGAATTGACATCTCCTTTGGATGGAAACTGCCCTCAATATCGAACCCTTGGATATCACAGAGTGCTATTCTCATCGTGGCAAACGTTCAACTACTGACATTTACTAAGTGATATCTAATTTAAACTTTTCAGTACTTCAGAGAGGGGGAAGTACTCCATTAAACAGTCGTGAATTATAATACAGTAAGCTTTAGTATTAGCGGGAAATCCAGAATCGGCTTCGATATCCAATCTCACATCAATAGTAGATGATTTCATGGTTTCTTCTTGCTTGGAACAATCAATGATGAACAAAGAACGGTTTTTAAATGCAACATAGTCCAAAAGGCAACTCTTCGAAGCAGAATTTGAATAACTAGTTTGAAAGTTGCTATAGTTGAAATGGGCTTCAGCAAAGTGATTGTTTGCAAAGTCCAACTGCATACGTTCGTTGGGATAGTATTCACCATTCAATGATACTCGAATGCTAGCAGTACTCACGTGGTCAAACAAAGTCGGATCTTCCCCAACAGCATCACGTTTATTAGTTTGGAAACATACGACAATGAAACGTGGCCGTTCGATTGCGGTGCTAGTTTTAACTGCCCAGATTTCTCTTCTCGCACCCGCTGTAATTGCAGGCAATTCATTCAGTTCCCATTTTCTAAACGGAATTAGTATCGGTTTGTCAGTTTGAATAGCTTTCAAAAGTTGTTCTTTCACATCATCATTCGGATAAATGTGTTTGATTTTCAGCTCGATACTTTGAATTACGATTTTTACGGTGGTAGTCGTTGCTGTAGCAGTACCAACATTTTTCTCCTTTACAATTATGCAATCGTTATCGTTTCTAGCTCTTACAAATCTAAGTGTTTGTCTGCCGCACGTAATCATAGGATAGTCGTTGAAAATGTTGAAAATATGTTTAAGCGGTATCAACAAGCTGAAAGACTTGTCATGAGCGGCGAGGATAGGTGCTGAAGGATAGTTCCAACCGGCGATAGCCATATGATTTGAGTCTTCTTTGGCGTAACAAGTGTAAGCTCGAACAGCACTTATAATTCCAGGATCGCGTACTGCTTCAACTTCTCTAGCGAATTCGCTGTACGTGCAAGAGTCGAAAAGGAAAGCTCCAAAATTGGATGCTAAAGATACATCTCCTCCGCCGGTTATTTCCAATTTTCCTCTAATAGCCAGCAGCGATTGGTTCATAGCAAAGAACGAGTCGACTTGGTTGATGCTAAATTCCACAACATCGTTGCAATTGAATGATTTTACGAACGGTGTATAGGACCTATACTCTGCCTTACGAATAGACTCATCAAATGTTGGGGATCGATACAGATCAAACATCGGAGAAGTATGTGCTTCGTCAATTTTTCTTCGTTTGTACATAGTCACCGTTGACATGATATCCAAGTGAACGGAGAAACAATATATTTGCTGCAGTTAGATGTTGACGCTTAGACGCTTGCGGCGACAATAAAGATTTGGAAGCACTTCTATATTTTATAACTAGTCCCATCGGCTCCTTGCTCTCAATTCCAAGACAAGAGTACTAGTTTCACCTCGAAAGTTTACGGGATGGCTGTCTTGATCTAAAGCCAACACTGTAATGTTGGTTATTTCTCGTTGTGGTATAACTGGTAAATATAGCAAATTTGAAGGTGTTTCGTCGATAGCGTAGCCAGGATCGACTTTTACAGCAAATTCGTAGATCGTGTGTGCAGGTCTGTCTCCGTCAAAGGCTCCCGACGTAATGTTGGCATCAAAGTGTATGGTTGATACTTTTATAATGTTTACAGGCAAGTCCGATGAATGTATTAGACCAGGATTAAGATTTTTTTCCGAGAATCCCAATACATGCCCAATATTATTTGGCTTTTTAAACGTTATTTTATAATATTTGCTAAAGATTTCGCATTGCAGCGTATTATTGTTGGGTTTTAAGGAGAAAAACATTTCAGGATTAACTTCATTTTCAAGCCCCATCTTCGTTCGTATAAATGCTTCTATATCGGTAATTTCGTAGCATCCTGTAGGAAACTCGATAACTTTCAATTTGTTAGTTTTATCGAAATAGTAAAATTTATCGCCTTTTTCAATGTTCGGTATGGAATTGTACGAATGAAAAGATCTAAGTGCCAATTCATAATCTTTTTTCGGGTCCAATACTATTGGCGTAGAAGGACGAAAAGTAAAGACGTGAGTATTACTGTTTACTCTCAACAAGTGCGACATGATGAATGAAACAAGTATAGCGGAGTACAATCATTTATTGAATTATTTTTTTAAAGCTAATTTACAAAAACAGCAATCTGCTTGAGCATCAGCAGGCCCATCCCAGTGTGTCATCCAATCAGGTCTATTGTAGTGAACATAACATGGAAGTCGTATTTGAAGATCAAAGTTTGACGTGTATTCTGCCGGTAGTTTGTGCCATATACTTAATAGTTCTCCAGATCTCACATTTTTTATTAAATATTCCAGCGGGATATGCTTCAACTCATCTGATGTAAATTCCGAAAATGTTTTATTATCATTCAGATGCGACATTATGACTTGAACGCCCCTATTATCCTCCATTAGTGTATAGAAATTTCAAACACAATTTTCCACAATTAGCTTGATTGTACGTTTGATATGGATCGTTGTTGTAGAAAATTTTCACATTCCCCAAATAGCATACAAGTTCTCTCGGCGGTTTCAAGTTACCAAATGAATCAAAGTAGTCCACGTGATCGTTTATCTTCTTGTAGGCCACCCAATGAGTACCATTATTGTCGGAGGTATCCAAATTTACAATACCACATTCACGTTTACGGGGACTCGAAGGTAAAGTGTCTCTCATAAACACACCTCGAAAATGCGGTATATTAAGTTTTTTAGCATAACGTGTTAGTTCGAAATCGTACAATGGCCTATTGGGCAGCATTATTAGTTTTTTTGCTTTTTCAGAAATAGGCCGAAGCCTCCTTTAGCGTTTTTTCGCAAGTAAAGTCCTTTACCAACGGCTTCCATTGCTTTGTTATGACGTTGATCTTCATCGAGCTTCTTTTGAGCGTTCTTAGCATCAATAGCTGTTTTCGCAATTGCACTTGCTCCGCCTGCAAGACTGCCGAGTGCTCCAAGCGCAGCAAAAATCGGTATTAGAGGCAGAATTCCACCAGATTTGGCAATCGGAATAATTCTCGGAACTTTAACACGGCGACGGCCACCAACCTTTTTCACAGCAAGTCTTGCTACCTTCAATGCGTTCGAAGCAGACTTTGTTACAGTTGATGATGGTTTATAGGACTTTGCAATTTTCTGAAGGATCCCACGTTGAAAAGAAACAGAAGGCTTTTTGACGCCCATCCCAAGTTTGCGTTTACCCTTCATTCCAGTGGTTACGAACCAGGCAGCAGTTTTTTCATCAACAGAAGCGTCTTTGGACTTTACTCGTTCCCAAGCAGCGTTTTCAAGTATCTGATCGGCTTTATGACGTTCCACTAAAGATTTGGTATGGGAATAAGCAATGTCGTGTTGTTTACAAGCAGCGTCTAACGGATTAATGCCGGGATCTCCACGTGCAAGTCGCTTATGTAGTTTTGTACCTGGTCCACAATATTGATAGCCAGGAATATGTAACTCGACTGGCAGTTTATTGATGATGGAATTCAAGACACCTTCACCCTGATATACCAACATGAAGACTGATGATGAGATGTAGCGTCATCTATATTTATTATCTGACATTTCTTCCTCGAACGACACAAGATGAAGGTCGTTCAACAAGAACAGACGCTACCCATCGTCAACTTGGACTTTACACCAAGTAAACATAGTAAACATGGTAAATTGCTGCCGGATTCGTTTCGCGCCATTATATGTGGACCTTCTGGATGCGGAAAAACAAACGTTATGCTGTCGCTGCTCTTCGATCCCAACGGCGCTAAATTTAAAAATGTGTACGTTTATTCAAAGTCTCTGTACCAGCCAAAATATCAACTACTTCAAGAAGTGATTTCCAGTGCTAAAGGCGTTGGGTACTATCCATTTAAAGACAACGAAGAAATTGTAAGTCCCAATAAGGCTAAAAATAACTCTATATTCATATTTGACGATGTTGCCTGCGACGGTCAGCAGAAAATTCGAGAATATTACTCAATGTGCCGGCATAAAGATATTGATGCAGCATATCTCTGTCAAACTTACTCAAAAGTACCAAAACAGCTAATACGAGACAACTGCAACATCATAGTCCTATTTAAACAGGATGAAATTAACCTAAAACATATATTTGATGAACATGTATCTCCTGATGTTACCTTTGAAGAATTCAAGAAAATGTGTGCAGAGTGTTGGGCCGAACGCTATGGTACGTTAGTTATTATTAAAGACTTTCCACTTGGTCATGGGCGATACAGAGTAGGCTTCGATAAATACATAAAATTGTAGAGCATATCGTCATTCGACATCATGCTGGCAAAGAATCAAGTAGCTGTAGCTACTCATAAGAGAAAAATCGCTGAACTTGCCCGGTCTATACGTAAAAAGTATCTGGCATTAAAATTGAACAAAACGGAACAAGATGAATCTATTAGGAAACTGTTCAAGCCAATATCTGAACCTCTTCAAGAAATAGTAAAAACTTCGCCAAATTACTCCGTCAAAAAAGAACAAGTAAAAAATGAGCCCAAAGTTGAAGGCTACGAAATGTCATCCATTACGTCGAATTTTAAGCCTCAAAAAGCTTCATCACCCAAAAAAACCGATTTTATTTCATTGGAAGATGTAGCTGAAGGAAACAACGACAACACCGAACAGTTTAGTGAAATTGATGAAGCCTCTGTTTCTCAAAAACCGGTAGCTGTAGAAGCTATTAATGACTATCTAGATCAGTATCCTCCAATGAGTCGACAAGTAGTTCAAGACTACTGGCAGAATAACGAGAGAATCGATCGAGTGTATGGTCCAGTGTACGAATCAGAAAATGATTGGTGGTTTTTGGGTAACAAACGTATAGAGTTTGATGCTAAAACTGAAAGTATAAACGTACTTTATGACAATCAGTGGAACGGGGTGACTGGAACTCCAGGATTGTATCAATTAATTTTTTATGATGACCCTGCTTTTGTTGCAGATGACTTAAACGCTTATAAAGCCATTCTAGAAGCAACAGGAGTTCATCGAAATTCTAAAGGACATTTGAAAGGTACAAAAAAACACAAATATATGGACATTATCCGTCCTCTGTTTCAGCCTCGAGAAGGAGCAGGATTATCGAAACCAGCAACACGATGCGATTTGATTTATAATGAAAAACCTATAGAATACGTGTATTGGGACGATCCCAATGAGTTGATCGATCGTTTAAAGTTGTTAGTTGCTTCGAAACATGCTGGAAATACTTCACAAGATAATGAAATCACAGCAATTACTAATGAGCTCCGGGAAGCCAATATAATAGAGTAACTTGGTTCCAGAAATGTCATTTGCAAGATGAGTCTCGATAAATTCGGACGTCGTTTCGGGAAACACAAAACAGTTCCGTATAATCGTGTACCTCCAAAATTAGCACTTCCTCATACTTCCGATGGAAATGTTAACTTTGAAAATGTAAAGTTGTGTAACATAAAGGAACCGACAATTGATTCAGATGCTGCAACGAAAAAATACGTTGACAAATTGAAAGTCTTGACCGAAACCAATATTAACAATGAAATGAAACATCGCATTGAAAATGTATCGGAAAAAATTGAGCAAATATCGCAGAGACTGAAAGATCCTCCTACAACAAGTAAAGACCTAACAACAAAAATATACGTAGACGACTCCATAGTACGAGCGAAAGAGTTTTTAAGAAGGGAATTTAAACAAAGTGACGATCCGATTAATACAGCATTATTAAATATTGAGCAGAGTTTACGTGAAAAAGCTCAAATTTCGGACGTTAATGTATTGAAAACAGAACTAACAAATGACTCGCAGCAAACGGCGACCAGAGTACTTTCCGACATTGATGATTTAAGGAAAAAGCTAATAATCGAATCGGATCGTACAACTTTAATAGAGCCCAAATTAGCACATTTTTCCAAACAGTTGGTGGAATTAAAAAACGTAACAGTTCAAATAATTACAAGTTTTGAAACGCTAAATATAACCGTTACAAGGTCTAATCAAGATTTGAGAAATTATACAAGAACATTAAATGATGATGTTAAGAATAGCATTGGCGAAATTTATACAAAAATTGACCATTTTAATGATAAAATTAAAAATATTGAAACAAGCATCACTACCATTAGCGACAATGTTAAGAGTATTGTTGACAATTCTGAAACAGTGAATTCACGTCTTCATGGCGTAGAGGCAAAATTAAGTAAAATAACAGTATAATGACATGTAATATGCTTTATCTCTTTTCAATCGTCAACATGTCGTCAAAAGAAAAGATTCAACTCGTTAACGAGCTGCACAAACCTGCTCGAAAAAATTACCCTAGAAGACGTACAATTATTAAAGGATTGGATGATTTATGGCAAATGGACCTTATGGAAATGAGAAATTACTCACATCAAAATAAAAATTTTAAATTAATCATGGTTGTTATAGACTGCTTTTCGAAATTCATATGGACTCGGCCGTTGAAAACAAAGACCGGTGAAGAAATTACCAAAACATTTAGTGATATTTTAGCACACACTAAACGATGTCCGAAAAATCTCCAGACTGATCAAGGTACGGAATTTTTCAACGCAAAATTTCAAGGTTTAATGAAAAAACATAATATAAACCACTATAATACATGGTCTGTTATAAAGGCTTCAATGGCAGAACGGGTAATAAGAACGTTGAAATCCAGATTATATAAATATTTCAGTTTAAATGGGTCGTACAAGTGGTTGGATGAATTGCAGAAAATTACGCAACAATACAACGAGACTAAGCATAGTAAAACCAAATTTAAGCCAATCGACGTCAACAAATCCAACGAACAGAAAATTATTAGAAAATGCTATAGTCATTTGAAAATTGCCGGACCACGTAAATTAAAAGTCGGTGATATCGTACGCATAAGTAAAGCCAAACACGTTTTCGAAAAAGGTTATACTCCAAATTGGACTACTGAACTATTTAAAATTAGCAAAGTTAAAATAACCAACCCCGCTTCATATCTCATAGAAGATATGCATGGATCATTAATCAAAGGAGCATTCTACGAAGAGGAATTACAAAAAACCACTAATCCCGACATATATCTAGTGGAAAAGGTCTTGCGCCGGAATGGAAAGAAAATGTACGTCAAATGGCTTGGACTCGATAAAAAACATAACAGTTGGATCGAAAATGCTGATTTAGTATAGAAATCAATGTAAAACACGAACAAATTTCTGCAATTGAGGGGCCTTTTGTGACTCTAAACTGTTCGTTTCCGGCGGTACAACTAAAAAAATGTATGGTGGAAGGGGACTACATCTATAAATACCACCTCTCAGACAATTTACGCCTCATTCCTGTTTAGTAATTTTGAAAGTATCGTTTAAAAAAGTATGGCTTTCGCTAGTGTTGACCAACGTAATATGAACCTGGATGCAATTATCGAGGCTGTAGCTACTGGTGCTTCTGATGAACCTGGCAAATGTATTGCAAACGATGATGGTGATGATAGCGGTTATGAGAGTAATTATGATAGAGAAATCGACCGAGTTTTGGAGATGTATGAAAATGCCGCCAAATTTGAAAATTACTATTTGCTTAATACAGCGTTTCCACTTAAAAACTTTGACATTAGAGTGGGCCTCTCTCCAGCTAGGACATTCAGCCCAGCAGTAGTGTTGTGTCAACCATTAAAGCAGAATAAAATGTCTTTTGGCGTTTATGAATGGTCTATATTTATAGAAATATTACAAAATAAAATTACCGGCTTTTTCTCGAATAAAGATGGCCCAGATGTCCTTCCATGTGGAAACTATGCGACAATCACTCAATTGGTCTACGATGAAGCAAAGTTTCTTCTAGTATCAAAACATGGAGTTGAATTCTACATCACTGAAGAGGATGCGATTCAAATTGTCGAAACTGATTTTGGACTTGTTACAAATAAGGTGGATTTATTGCAAAATTTAAATTTTTGTGCATATTATCACGCAGTCATAAATAGAATCAAGTCTTGGTTCCAACAAGGACATTATTTTTCGTTAAGTAAGTTAGATTTATTGTATGGATTTTGTGATTGTTCAGATAACACTTTATTATGCAGTGCTCTTAGAGAATTAATTTATTATTATAAACCAAAAGTAATTAATGCTTTAGTTGAATAATTTGTATAAATAGTTAAATAAAATAAAAAACAAAATTATAATTTTCTCTTTTTCTTTTGTCCCCTTTCTTACTTGAAAAAAAAATATATATAAAGAAGTTACTTCAAACGTTTTTTCACGTTCAGTTTTTTTTTGGATCGTGAAAATGTGTCTGAAACGTCCTATTTTACGAAGAATTAATAGATTTTTTGCGTTTACTTTTTTGATGTGAAAAAACTTAACTTTTTAAGCTTAAATAAATAAAAAGATAAATAAAAACAGAGATAAAAATAATAAGCCATTTATTAAGCAAAATAGTTTTTACAATATACATAAAATCTTAATTATAATATAACATATAAGATATTTATAATACAATTCTTTACATTAATATTCTGAAAACCTAATTTTCGCATTAAAATGTAAGTCTGTATCGCAGTCATATCGATCTTTGATTTCGAATACTGTATGCCCAAAGGAATTTTGGCACCAAAGAGTGCTATTAGTAAATAAGTTACTTAATTCGGTACGCAATAAAACTTCATGACAATGATCAAATTTGTAAAATACTTTTTTTGATTTTAAAAATTGTTTAAAAGCCTGAAAACAGCCACAACAGAGAACAAGATTAAAGCGTTTAATTTTATAAAATCTTATCCAGACACAATAGTTTTCAAACTTAAGAAATACATCTAGATTTTCTGCATTAAATAAAGCGTTTCGAAGTTCTGAATGAACGTCAAATTCATAATCATGATATTCGAAATTAAAAAGTTCATCTTCATTGTAAGAATCATCATGTTTATGAAACTCCATTATTTGAAGCCACTTAAACTTACTAAAATTTTTAACTACTTCTTCGGTAAGAGTCCACGGTAGTGGAGAATTGGCAGCAAATCGCATAATTCTCTCTGTATTTTCGCAAATATTTTTAATACATTGTTGTTTTAAGCTTAACATCTTTACTCTGAAAGTAATTAAAATTATACTATTTTTTTTTTATCTAAATACTAATAATAATAATTAAAACTTAAAAACCACACATTTTTACGAAACAAATTTTCGTTTTACTTTTTTTACATCATAAGTGATACAGCGAAAAACTCATATACTGTAATGGCCCCAGGGCAAAGTATCAAACGTGCCTGGTAATAAATGTCGTTTATCGTCATGAGGACTTAGACTGATTTTCGTCTGTTCCACACTAAAAACTTGATGTGCAAATGATCTTATGCAACGTTGGGTTGCCGTTTGTGTTTTGAATTCTTTCAAGCAATTTTCATAATCCTCATATGTAATATTATTTTTAACGACTCCATATTTAACCCCTTTTGATTTTTTAGTTACTCCAAAATTGTTTAATTGATTATCTATCCTTTCTTTACTTAAATTTTTCCGTTCTAATCGTTTTCTTTCTTTTTCCCTCTCCTCCAGTGATATATCTAATTTATATGTGTACATTTTTGAACGTAACCCAACAAATTTTGAAACAATTTTCCCACAGGCTTCATCTTTCATTAAACCCAACACTTTTTTATTTACTTGAGGCATGTTGTAGGGATTATCGGAAACATAGTCAGATGTATCAAATTTCGCCAAGTCTGCTTTTATAACGTCATTATACGCGTCGTCGCATTGTATTTCGTAAATGAAACTGTCTGTGTCCATGTACATTAGTTTACATTTTGCGGGACCCAATTTCGTCATCATATGACCATAATGAAAATCGTACATGCAAATTTTCGACAAATCTAAAATGGCCATGCCAATATACAGCGGTTTATTGAAAATAAGTTCAGTTTTTCGTAATTCAATGGCTACGATGTCATCGTCGAAAATTGTACGACTATGAAACCGAAAACTTGAAATCAAATTTTTGGCTCCATAGCGACCATTCCATGATTTTACCAATTTTACCACACGATGTTTACGAATATTTTCCATCGTCTTGCCAAACACAGCATTGTTCATTAGCTTGTATAAATTTTTTTCAAAAGTATTGCGGGCTGCAGTCCGCAATTGAGTATTTTTCTCAATATAGGGACGCAGCCAAGTCGACTGATTAAATTGCAAAATTTTATAAACCCTTGTAATTACCAAACCATTGGCCAGCATTTGTTTTAAATTTCGATAATGTACAGTATATTTTTCTTTATTATGTAATGTCGTCATTAACTTTGGTAATTTTGAACCAGGAGGTATACGTTGTTCGGCAGCAAATGGAAAATCTTTGTGCGCATCATGTAGGTGATTAGGATATTCCAAATCAACCTGCAAAATGTAGCCTATTGGTGAATCGTCTGGTATTGTCATAACGTCAAAATTAGCGCAGTCTTCGATCCATTTGAATCCTCCGTATGGGAGAGGTTCACACATGGCCCAACCATACAGATTGTTTACGTCCAAGTACATTAAATATTTTGATGGTTTTGTCGGATCATAGTCAGTCATGTATTTGTTATTAGCCTCCGAAAATCTACTACTACATACCGATATCCCTCCGCGAATAGCCTTCTCGATAAACATTATCATGTCAACATCACGTAATAATTCTAGCTTACATTTAGTCATTTTAAGCATAGCATCCCAGGTGTAGCCAGGCATAGTATAGTACCATGCCGGATCCAAACCATAGGTTGCATGACATTTTTGTCTAAACTGTTCAAAGACATCAGCTAGAATTAATACGTCTGTTTTCAGATACAAATCGGAATATTCGCCTAGAGATTTTATATCGAATGTGGACCAAATGGAGAGAGCGTGAGCATACTTTTCTTCATCAATGTTTTGATTGTTTAGTTTATTGTAGAAATTTTGAATAGGCGGCAAAGAAGCGTCATTTAATTTTTCCCAACAATCTATATAGTCGTAACAAAAAATTCCCTTTTTAGTTAATAATTTAAATTTTTCTTCGTCTACTACTTGATTAAATTCCTGTTTGACGATTTTAAAATCATTTAGATTCATATAAGACGATAATTCGTCTAGGGATGTACCCATAAATCTAAATGAATCTATAAATCTAAATTTTATATCAGTTTCTTCGTCAAACAATGTAAAAGAAATATATTTTTCTTTATTAATTGGAAGTATGCTCAACCTTCCCTTTTTACACAAATTGGTTATCATGAAATGACTATCATAGCCGCTCAAATTGTGAAAAACCACGGGAACGACAAACAACTTTTTAAAATTCAAATTACAAGCTTGATGAGCAAATCCACGAAATTCTCCAGTAAAATGATTATGATCAAGCACAATAATGTCCTTTGGTTGAAAGCTTTTTTCGCATATGTGACAACTAGTTGCCCCACATCGATCAGGTCTTTCAACCATAGGAACAATGTTTTTAATTTTCGATTGAATAGTTTTAGCCACGTTCGTCATTTCATTGGCGAACCAATCCATGCAGTCCTCGCCACGATAACTTTTGAAAAAAGATAGACTGTCATCGAAACCACATTTTACATAGTAACCAGCACTGTAAGCAATATGTTTTTGGTATTTTTTCGATTGACAATTGTTTTCATTTCTGTCGTTAAAATTTTTCAATATGCACTCAAAATCTGCATAAATAACAAAGGGTGTTTCCTGTTTGTATGTAAAATTTCGAAAGCCAACACTCTCGTACTTTGGAAACGTCATTTTGTATTCGTTTATTTCAGAACATAAAGTTTCATGATCGTCTAATTTTTGTTGAGTAGAAAAATAATTAATGCATCTATCACAAATAAATGTTTTATTATTATGTTTACTAATTTGACTATTAAATAATCTAGACATATTTTTTATATGGCAATAATGATACTTTATTTCCGTATCGTCTTCGTCAATAGTTGGTGCCTCATAGTCGTTTAATTTTGGAAAATAAATGTTTTGAATCAAAAGTAAATTTACATGTTGTTCTAGTTTCTTTTTAGTTAGTCTGGCTGGAACTACCGTATAAAATGTTTTTTCGTTGACCGAATTCAATTCCAATGCATAAACATTTATGGAAATACTATTTAATTTTTCAAATTTATTGATTTGATGTAACGACATTGGTGCTTCTAAATCTTCCGTATTTAAGACAGTAGTATAAAATGGATATGAACACGTCAGTTCTGGATGCGTTCTTGAAGGATAAAGAGCACTAACTACTGACCAATAAAAACACGCGTTATCGGTATTTTTAATATTAATGCAAGCCTTTTTGTCCGAAATTTCTTTTGGGAGTTTAATAAAAGATGAGCCGTTTCCCATTTCAAATTTATTAATATTAACTTCCAAAGAAATAACCCTATTAAGTGCATAGCCTGATTCGAGTTCTTGGAATTCACCCAATTTAGTTAAAATTTTGTCTTGAGCATTTTCGACAAACCAACGATGTATATCGGTTGTCACATCAATCATAGCATTTTTAGTATTAAAATATTTCAAATCTAAAATTTCTGTGTCACCAGATTTTTTTACAAATTCCCCACAAAACGTAACGTTTACTTTAATGACTGGAAATGATTTTAAAATTTTGTAAATTTTATTTTTAAATATAATAATACAATCACTCAGAAAATATATCAAGTCCTTATGACGTAAATTAACTATTACCCCCGTTTGAATTCGGCTAGAAAAAGATGATGCAACATTTTCCCATTTAACCCGCTGTCCCAATTTTGTATTATTAAGTCCCGCCCCAACATGCCTATGTAAAATTAATTTTCTAAAATGTTTAAAATGTCCAACGTTAGTCTGAAGTTTTTTCAAAGTCCCAATAGATAATTTGTTCCGTTTTCCAGCACGAATTTCTTTACTGCAAATTCTAATTTGTCCGTCTAAACGTCTTAACCAAATTTCAGCGTCTCTAGTCGAAAAATTGTCAAATAATATTTTCTGAAGTTTTTTTATTGCCAGAAGCACGTTATCAGACTTGGTTATTACTTTTTTTACATCCATAATTGTAATTCACTGTATCACTTAGTTTAAAAAAGTAAAACTTACCACTTAATTTTCTACAATTTCAAATTTTGTGGCAGGGTGTGGTTTTCCCACGTCGACGATCCCTCTAAAAATTATCGAATATCCTCCTGAGGATAATTGTTGCAAATGTTTTCGGTATGTTTCCGTTACCCTCTGAGGTAGAAACAGTACTTTTTTCTCCAATTCCACCAATATGCTTTCTCCAAATTTGGTCTTTACAATTTTTGCCTCAATGATTTTGAACGGTTTATTCTCAGGCAGACTGCTTAGCTTAACTGCTGGCTTGTTTTCTTTTGCTAGAAGGGAACAGTTGTTTAGTTCACTGAGATCCATCTAAAATAAATTACATGCATTTAACAAACTACAGGGATATTTCTAATTTTGAATATTTTATCAATTGAAGCATGAATTTAATTTAAAAATAAAAAACTTACTTTTATATTTTGCACAAAAATTACTGAGCTGGACGTTAGCGATTAGACAAGGAGGTGCTGCGATGATTCTAGAATAAATACGAATTATAATTATTAAATTTAAAAGAATAAAAAATGTTTTTTAAGTATCACTCCTACTATTTAAAAACTCCCTATTATAGTTAAATTTGAAAAAAAAATTCAAGTGCCTCTTCTACTATTTAAAAATAAACCATTGTTTTTGAAGAATAAAAATTTTTAAACTATTTCGAGAAATAAAACAAATTTATATCATGTTTAAAATAAAAACTTGAACTATTTTGTAAATAAAAATTAAAAAACTTACTTTTATATTTTGCACAAAAATTACTGAGCTGGACGTTAGTGACTGGACAGGGAGGTGCTGCAATGATTCTAGAATAAATACGAATTATAATTATTAAATTTAAAAGAATAAAAAATATTTTTTAAGTATCACCCCTACTATTTAAAAAATAAAAATTAGGAACTTCCTTTTACAGTTAAATTTAAAAAATATTTAAGTACCTGTCCTACTATTTAAAAATAAAAAAAATAAAAACTTTCTTTTATAGTTAAATTTGGAAAAAAATTTAAGTACCTCTCCTACTATTTAAAAACTAAAAAACTATTTTTTTTTTTTTTGAAGAATAAAAAATTTTAAACTATTTCGAGAAATAAAAAAATTTAAATCACGTTTAAAATAAAAACTAGAACTATTTTATAAATAAAAATTAAAAAAACTTACCTTAATATTTTACTAGAGAGCTGAACTGAACTGGCTGAAGTCAAATGATTAACTGATGAATTCTGTGCACTTTAAGATTATATTCTGCTATGCGGAAGTTTCGAACAGTCCAGAAAACCGTTGGGTTTTTTGTTAACCGCATCCGTTTTGGTTATACATTTATTAATCAGTTTCCTACTTTACATCCGTTGAGGTTTTTTTTTGCTTCGCCACAAAAGATTGTATTAAAAATATTATCACCAGTTTTGGTTAAAAATTTCCCTGATTAAACATTCTTATCACTTCCTGTTTCAATAGCAACGAACGTTATAAAATGTAAAATGAAATATAAATATTTTAGTAATTATTAACCTAATAATATTAATTGGATGCATTTGTTTTTACCATGTCTAGATATAAAGGATTTGTTCAATGACAAAACATTCTTATCGCGAATAACCGCGAGCATTCTTATCGCGAAACTGAGTAAAAATTTAAAAAATTAAATATTATAAATATTTCAATATTAAATGAATAATAATGAAAAATTAAAATTTAACGCATTTTTTGTCATTGATCGCGCGAAGTAATTTTACACATCTATTATTCGTCGCATTTATAATATCGGGGCGTTTTTCCGCATTCAAAATGGGTTATTTATAACAAAGTTAGACGCTAAGGAATTTATGGCTTTGCTACTGCGCATGTTTTTCGCTACGTATTAATTATACAACACATTGCGAATACAGGACCGTTTTTCCCATAAAAATTAGCCCAATAGTAACGGAGATATTCACTAAGGTCCTTTTGGCTTTCGTATTGCACATGTTTTTCCTTTACGTATTTATTATACGACACATTTAAAATACACTTCCGTTTCCCGAGTTTAAATCTTACCAATAGTAACTTAGATATTCACTACGGTCCTTTTGGCTTTCGTACTGCGCATGTTTTTTCTTTATTAATTTATTATACGGTACATTTAAAATACACTGCCGTTTCCCGCGTTTAAATCGGACCAATAGTAACGGAGATATTCACTACGGTCCTTTTGGTTTTCGTACTGCGCATGTTTTTTCTTTACGAATTTATTATACAACACATTTAAAATACACTGTCGTTTCCCGCGTTTAAATCGGACCAATAGTAACGGAGATATAAGCTAAGGTCCTTTTGACGTTTCTTCTACACAGTATTTTTTGACATGTAATTATTTTACGTTATTTTTTAAATATAATGCCATTTGACCCACCCAAATCGGTCCATTAATTACGAAGATATATTATATTGTGGATTAAAAATGGCTACAAAAAGATGGCTAGTAGCGCCATCTGTTTGTTAGCGGCAGTACTACATCTTAGAGTTATGTAGAGTACTATATTTTTAGTCCGCAGCCATTTTTTATCCTAATATTTAAAGTATGCCACGTGCCGCCATTTTTATCTGCGTCTCTTTCTGACACGCTGAATTTCCTATACCTCTCTCTCTAACACGTTGAATTCCCTATACTTGTAGTAGAACCAACTTACCCTATCTACTGATTTATTTCGATTAATTTCGATTAATTTCGATTTATTTCGATTAATTTCGATTAATTTCGATTTCTTTCGATTTCCTTCCATTTATTTCGATTTATTTCGATTTATTTCGATTTTTTTCGATTTATTTCGATTTATTTCGATTTATTTCGATTTATTTCGATTTATTTCGATTTTTTTAGATTTATTTCGATTTATTTCGATTTATTTCGATTTATTTCGATTTATTTCGATTTATTTCGATTTATTTCGATTTATTTCGATTTATTTCGATTTATTTCGATTTATTTCGATTTATTTCGATTTATTTCGATTTATTTCGATTTATTTCGATTTATTTCGATTTATTTCGATTTATTTCGATTTATTTCGATTTATTTCGATTTATTTCGATTTATTTCGATTTATTTCGATTTATTTCGATTTATTTCGATTTATTTCGATCTATTTCGATCTATTTCGATTTTTTTCGATTTATTTCGATTTATTTCGATTTACTTCGTTTTATTTCGATTTATTTCGATTTATTTCGATTTATTTCGATTTATTTCGATTTATTTCGATTTATTTCGATGTATTTCGATTTATTTCGATTTATTTCGATTTATTTCGATTTCTTTCGATTTCTTTCGATTTCTTTCGATTTCTTTCGATTTCTTTCGATTTCTTTCGATTTCTTTCGATTTATTTCGATTTATTTCGATTTATTTCGATTTATTTCGATTTATTTCGATTTATTTCGATTTATTTCGATTTATTTCGATTAATTTCGATTAATTTCGATTTATTTCGATTAATTTCGATTAATTTCGATTTCTTTCGATTTCCTTCCATTTATTTCGATTTCTTTCGATTTATTTCGATTTATTTCGATTTATTTCGATTTATTTCGATTTATTTCGATTTATTTCGATTTATTTCGATTTATTTCGATTTATTTCGATTTATTTCGATTTATTTCGATTTATTTCGATTTATTTCGATTTATTTCGATTTATTTCGATTTATTTCGATTTATTTCGATTTATTTCGATTTATTTCGATTTATTTCGATTTATTTCGATTTATTTCGATTTATTTCGATTTATTTCGATTTATTTCGATTTATTTCGATTTATTTCGATTTATTTCGATTTATTTCGATTTATTTCGATTTATTTCGATTTATTTCGATTTATTTCGATTTATTTCGATTTATTTCGATTTATTTCGATTTATTTCGATTTATTTCGATTTATTTCGATTTATTTCGATTTATTTCGATTTATTTCGATTTATTTCGATTTATTTCGATTTATTTCGATTTATTTCGATTTATTTCGATTTATTTCGATTTATTTCGATTTATTTCGATTTATTTCGATTTATTTCGATTTATTTCGATTTATTTCGATTTATTTCGATTTATTTCGATTAATTTCGATTTATTTCGATTTATTTCGATTAATTTCGATTTATTTCGATTTATTTCGATTTATTTCGATTTATTTCGATTTATTTCGATTTATTTCGATTTATTTCGATTTATTTCGATTTATTTCGATTTATTTCGATTTATTTCGATTTATTTCGATTAATTTCGATTTATTTCGATTTATTTCGATTTTTTTCGATTTATTTCGATTTATTTCGATTAATTTCGATTAATTTCGATTTATTTCGATTAATTTCGATTAATTTCGATTTCTTTCGATTTCCTTCCATTTATTTCGATTTCTTTCGATTTATTTCGATTTATTTCGATTTATTTCGATTTATTTCGATTTATTTCGATTTATTTCGATTTATTTCGATTTATTTCGATTTATTTCGATTTATTTCGATTTATTTCGATTTATTTCGATTTATTTCGATTTATTTCGATTTATTTCGATTTATTTCGATTTATTTCGATTTATTTCGATTTATTTCGATTTATTTCGATTTATTTCGATTTATTTCGATTTATTTCGATTTATTTCGATTTATTTCGATTTATTTCGATTTATTTCGATTTATTTCGATTTATTTCGATTTTTTTCGATTTATTTCGATTTTTTTAGATTTATTTCGATTTATTTCGATTTATTTCGATTTATTTCGATTTATTTCGATTTATTTCGATTTATTTCGATTTATTTCGATTTATTTCGATTTATTTCGATTTATTTCGATTTATTTCGATTTATTTCGATTTATTTCGATTTATTTCGATTTATTTCGATTAATTTCGATTAATTTCGATTTCTTTCGATTTCCTTCCATTTCTTTCGATTTATTTCGATTTATTTCGATTTATTTCGATTTATTTCGATTTATTTCGATTTATTTCGATTTATTTCGATTTATTTCGATTTATTTCGATTTATTTCGATTTATTTCGATTTGTTTCGATTTATTTCGATTTATTTCGATTTATTTCGATTTATTTCGATTTGTTTCGATTTGTTTCGATTTATTTCGATTTATTTCGATTTGTTTCGATTTATTTCGATTTGTTTCGATTTATTTCGATTTATTTCGATTTATTTCGATTTATTTCGATTTATTTCGATTTATTTCGATTTATTTCGATTTATTTCGATTTATTTCGATTTATTTCGATTTATTTCGATTTATTTCGATTTATTTCGATTAATTTCGATTTATTTCGATTTATTTCGATTTATTTCGATTTATTTCGATTTATTTCGATTTATTTCGATTTATTTCGATTTATTTCGATTTATTTCGATTTATTTCGATTTATTTCGATTTATTTCGATTTATTTCGATTTATTTAGATTTATTTCGATTTATTTAGATTTATTTCGATTTATTTCGATTTATTTCGATTTATTTCGATTTATTTCGATTTATTTCGATTTATTTCGATTTATTTCGATTTATTTCGATTTATTTCGATTTATTTCGATTTATTTCGATTTATTTCGATTTATTTCGATTTATTTCGATTTATTTCGATTTATTTCGATTTATTTCGATTTATTTCGATTTTTTTCGATTTATTTCGATTTTTTTAGATTTATTTCGATTTATTTCGATTTATTTCGATTTATTTCGATTTATTTCGATTTATTTCGATTTATTTCGATTTATTTCGATTTATTTCGATTTATTTCGATTTATTTCGATTTATTTCGATTTATTTCGATTTATTTCGATTTATTTCGATTTATTTCGATTTATTTCGATTAATTTCGATTAATTTCGATTTCTTTCGATTTCCTTCCATTTATTTCGATTTCTTTCGATTTATTTCGATTTATTTCGATTTATTTCGATTTATTTCGATTTATTTCGATTTCTTTCGATTTCTTTCGATTTCTTTCGATTTCTTTCGATTTCTTTCGATTTCTTTCGATTTATTTCGATTTATTTCGATTTATTTCGATTTATTTCGATTTATTTCGATTTATTTCGATTTATTTCGATTTATTTCGATTTATTTCGATTTATTTCGATTTATTTCGATTTATTTCGATTTATTTCGATTTATTTCGATTTATTTCGATTTATTTCGATTTATTTCGATTTATTTCGATTTATTTCGATTTATTTCGATTTATTTCGATTAATTTCGATTTATTTCGATTTATTTCGATTAATTTCGATTTATTTCGATTTATTTCGATTTATTTCGATTTATTTCGATTTATTTCGATTTATTTCGATTTATTTCGATTTATTTCGATTTATTTCGATTTATTTCGATTTATTTCGATTAATTTCGATTTATTTCGATTTATTTCGATTTTTTTCGATTTATTTCGATTTATTTCGATTAATTTCGATTAATTTCGATTTATTTCGATTAATTTCGATTAATTTCGATTTCTTTCGATTTCCTTCCATTTATTTCGATTTCTTTCGATTTATTTCGATTTATTTCGATTTATTTCGATTTATTTCGATTTATTTCGATTTATTTCGATTTATTTCGATTTATTTCGATTTATTTCGATTTATTTCGATTTATTTCGATTTATTTCGATTTATTTCGATTTATTTCGATTTATTTCGATTTATTTCGATTTATTTCGATTTATTTCGATTTATTTCGATTTATTTCGATTTATTTCGATTTATTTCGATTTATTTCGATTTATTTCGATTTATTTCGATTTATTTCGATTTATTTCGATTTATTTCGATTTATTTCGATTTATTTCGATTTATTTCGATTTTTTTCGATTTATTTCGATTTTTTTAGATTTTTTTAGATTTATTTCGATTTATTTCGATTTATTTCGATTTATTTCGATTTATTTCGATTTATTTCGATTTATTTCGATTTATTTCGATTTATTTCGATTTATTTCGATTTATTTCGATTTATTTCGATTTATTTCGATTTATTTCGATTTATTTCGATTTATTTCGATTAATTTCGATTAATTTCGATTTCTTTCGATTTCCTTCCATTTATTTCGATTTCTTTCGATTTATTTCGATTTATTTCGATTTATTTCGATTTATTTCGATTTATTTCGATTTATTTCGATTTATTTCGATTTATTTCGATTTATTTCGATTTGTTTCGATTTATTTCGATTTATTTCGATTTATTTCGATTTATTTCGATTTGTTTCGATTTGTTTCGATTTATTTCGATTTATTTCGATTTGTTTCGATTTATTTCGATTTGTTTCGATTTATTTCGATTTATTTCGATTTATTTCGATTTATTTCGATTTATTTCGATTTATTTCGATTTATTTCGATTTATTTCGATTTATTTCGATTTATTTCGATTTATTTCGATTTATTTCGATTAATTTCGATTTATTTCGATTTATTTCGATTTATTTCGATTTATTTCGATTTATTTCGATTTATTTCGATTTATTTCGATTTATTTCGATTTATTTCGATTTATTTCGATTTATTTCGATTTATTTCGATTTATTTCGATTTATTTCGATTTATTTCGATTTATTTAGATTTATTTCGATTTATTTAGATTTATTTCGATTTATTTCGATTTATTTCGATTTATTTCGATTTATTTCGATTTATTTCGATTTATTTCGATTTATTTCGATTTATTTCGATTTATTTCGATTTATTTCGATTTATTTCGATTTATTTCGATTTATTTCGATTTATTTCGATTTATTTCGATTTATTTCGATTTATTTCGATTTATTTCGATTTATTTCGATTTATTTCGATTTATTTCGATTTATTTCGATTTTTTTCGATTTATTTCGATTTTTTTAGATTTATTTCGATTTATTTCGATTTATTTCGATTTATTTCGATTTATTTCGATTTATTTCGATTTATTTCGATTTATTTCGATTTATTTCGATTTATTTCGATTTATTTCGATTTATTTCGATTTATTTCGATTTATTTCGATTAATTTCGATTAATTTCGATTTCTTTCGATTTCCTTCCATTTATTTCGATTTCTTTCGATTTATTTCGATTTATTTCGATTTATTTCGATTTATTTCGATTTATTTCGATTTATTTCGATTTATTTCGATTTATTTCGATTTATTTCGATTTGTTTCGATTTATTTCGATTTATTTCGATTTATTTCGATTTATTTCGATTTATTTCGATTTGTTTCGATTTGTTTCGATTTATTTCGATTTATTTCGATTTGTTTCGATTTATTTCGATTTGTTTCGATTTATTTCGATTTATTTCGATTTATTTCGATTTATTTCGATTTATTTCGATTTATTTCGATTTATTTCGATTTATTTCGATTTATTTCGATTTATTTCGATTTATTTCGATTAATTTCGATTTATTTCGATTTATTTCGATTTATTTCGATTTATTTCGATTTATTTCGATTTATTTCGATTTATTTCGATTTATTTCGATTTATTTCGATTTATTTCGATTTATTTCGATTTATTTCGATTTATTTAGATTTATTTCGATTTATTTAGATTTATTTCGATTTATTTCGATTTATTTCGATTTATTTCGATTTATTTCGATTTATTTCGATTTATTTCGATTTATTTCGATTTATTTCGATTTATTTCGATTTATTTCGATTTATTTCGATTTATTTCGATTTATTTCGATTTATTTCGATTTATTTCGATTTATTTCGATTTATTTCGATTTATTTCGATTTATTTCGATTTATTTCGATTTATTTCGATTTATTTCGATTTATTTCGATTTATTTCGATTTATTTCGATTTATTTCGATTTATTTCGATTTATTTCGATTTATTTCGATTTATTTCGATTTATTTCGATTTATTTCGATTTATTTCGATTTATTTCGATTTATTTCGATTTATTTCGATTTATTTCGATTTATTTCGATTTATTTCGATTTATGTCGATTTATTTCGATTTATTTCGATTTATTTCGATTTATTTCGATTTATTTCGATTTATTTCGATTTATTTCGATTTATTTCGATTTATTTCGATTTATTTCGATTTATTTCGATTTATTTCGATTTATTTCGATTTATTTCGATTTATTTCGATTTATTTCGATTTATTTCGATTTATTTCGATTTATTTCGATTTATTTCGATTTATTTCGATTTATTTCGATTTATTTCGATTTATTTCGATTTATTTCGATTTATTTCGATTTATTTCGATTTATTTCGATTTATTTCGATTTATTTCGATTTATTTCGATTTATTTCGATTTATTTCGATTTATTTCGATTTATTTCGATTTATTTCGATTTATTTCGATTTATTTCGATTTATTTCGATTTATTTCGATTTATTTCGATTTATTTCGATTTATTTCGATTTATTTCGATTTATTTCGATTTATTTCGATTTATTTCGATTTATTTCGATTTATTTCGATTTATTTCGATTTATTTCGATTTATTTCGATTTATTTCGATTTATTTCGATTTATTTCGATTTATGTCGATTTATTTCGATTTATTTCGATTTATTTCGATTTATTTCGATTTATTTCGATTTATTTCGATTTATTTCGATTTATTTCGATTTATTTCGATTTATTTCGATTTATTTCGATTTATTTCGATTTATTTCGATTTATTTCGATTTATTTCGATTTATTTCGATTTATTTCGATTTATTTCGATTTATTTCGATTTATTTCGATTTATTTCGATTTATTTCGATTTATTTCGATTTATTTCGATTTATTTCGATTTATTTCGATTTATTTCGATTTATTTCGATTTATTTCGATTTATTTCGATTTATTTCGATTTATTTCGATTTATTTCGATTTATTTCGATTTATTTCGATTTGTTTCGATTTATTTCGATTTATTTCGATGTATTTCGATTTATTTCGATTTATTTCGATTTATTTCGATTTATTTCGATTTGTTTCGATTTATTTCGATTTATTTCGATTTATTTCGATTTATTTCGATTTATTTCGATTTGTTTCGATTTATTTCGATTTATTTCGATTTATTTCGATTTATTTCGATTTATTTCGATTTATTTCGATTTATTTCGATTTATTTCGATTTATTTCGATTAATTTCGATTTATTTCGATTTATTTCGATTTATTTCGATTTATTTCGATTTATTTCGATTTATTTCGATTTATTTCGATTTATTTCGATTTATTTCGATTTATTTCGATTTATTTCGATTTATTTCGATTTATTTCGATTTCTTTGCATTTCTTTGGATTTCTTTCGATTTCTTTCGATTTCTTTCGATTTCTTTCGATTTCTTTCGATTTCCTTCGATTTCTTTCGATTTCTTTCGATTTCTTTCGATTTCTTTCGATTTCTTTCGATTTCTTTCGATTTCTTTCGATTTCTTTCGATTTCTTTCGATTTCTTTCGATTTCTTTCGATTTCTTTCGATTTCTTTCGATTTATTTCGATTTATTTCGATTTATTTCGATTTATTTCGATTTATTTCGATTTATTTCGATTTATTTCGATTTATTTCGATTTATTTCGATTTATTTCGATTTATTTCGATTTATTTCGATTTATTTCGATTTATTTCGATTTATTTCGATTTATTTCGATTTATTTCGATGTATTTCGATTTATTTCGATTTATTTCGATTTATTTCGATTTGTTTCGATTTATTTCGATTTTTATTTCGATTTATTTCGATTTATTTCGATTTATTTCGATTTATTTCGATTTGTTTCGATTTATTTCGATTTATTTCGATTTATTTCGATTTATTTCGATTTATTTCGATTTATTTCGATTTATTTCGATTTATTTCGATTTATTTCGATTAATTTCGATTTATTTCGATTTATTTCGATTTATTTCGATTTATTTCGATTTATTTCGATTTATTTCGATTTCTTTCGATTTCTTTCGATTTCTTTCGATTTCTTTCGATTTCTTTCGATTTCTTTCGATTTATTTCGATTTATTTCGATTTATTTCGATTTATTTCGATTTATTTCGATTTATTTCGATTTATTTCGATTTATTTCGATTTATTTCGATTTATTTCGATTTATTTCGATTTATTTCGATTTATTTCGATTTATTTCGATTTATTTCGATTTATTTCGATTTATTTCGATTTATTTCGATTTATTTCGATTTATTTCGATTTATTTCGATTTATTTCGATTTATTTCGATGTATTTCGATTTATTTCGATTTATTTCGATTTATTTCGATTTGTTTCGATTTATTTCGATTTATTTCGATTTATTTCGATTTATTTCGATTTATTTCGATTTGTTTCGATTTATTTCGATTTATTTCGATTTATTTCGATTTATTTCGATTTATTTCGATTTATTTCGATTTATTTCGATTTATTTCGATTTATTTCGATTAATTTCGATTTATTTCGATTTATTTCGATTTATTTCGATTTATTTCGATTTATTTCGATTTATTTCGATTTATTTCGATTTATTTCGATTTATTTCGATTTATTTCGATTTATTTCGATTTATTTCGATTTCTTTGCATTTCTTTGGATTTCTTTCGATTTCTTTCGATTTCTTTCGATTTCTTTCGATTTCTTTCGATTTCCTTCGATTTCTTTCGATTTCTTTCGATTTCTTTCGATTTCTTTCGATTTCTTTCGATTTCTTTCGATTTCTTTCGATTTCTTTCGATTTCTTTCGATTTCTTTCGATTTCTTTCGATTTCTTTCGATTTCTTTCGATTTCTTTCGATTTCTTTCGATTTCTTTCGATTTCTTTCGATTTCTTTCGATTTATTTCGATTTATTTCGATTTATTTCGATTTATTTCGATTTATTTCGATTTATTTCGATTTATTTCGATTTATTTCGATTTATTTCGATTTATTTCGATTTATTTCGATTTATTTCGATTTATTTCGATTTATTTCGATTTATTTCGATTTATTTCGATTTATTTCGATTTATTTCGATTTATTTCGATTTATTTCGATTTATTTCGATTTATTTCGATTTATTTCGATTTATTTCGATTTATTTCGATTTATTTCGATTTATTTCGATTTATTTCGATTTATTTCGATTTATTTCAATTTATTTCGATTTATTTCGATTTATTTCGATTTATTTCGATTTATTTCGATTTATTTCGATTTATTTCGATTTATTTCGATTTATTTCGATTTATTTCGATTTATTTCGATTAATTTCGATTTATTTCGATTTATTTCGATTTATTTCGATTTATTTCGATTTCTTTCGATTTCTTTCGATTTCTTTCGATTTTCTTCGATTTCTTTCGATTTCTTTCGATTTCTTTCGATTTATTTCGATTTATTTCGATTTATTTCGATTTATTTCGATTTATTTCGATTTATTTCGATTTATTTCGATTTTATTTCGATTTATTTCGATTTATTTCGATTTATTTCGATTTATTTCGATTTATTTCGATTTATTTCGATTTATTTCGATTTATTTCGATTTATTTCGATTTATTTCGATTTATTTCGATTTATTTCGATTTATTTCGATTTCTTTCGATTTCTTTCGATTTCTTTCGATTTCTTTCGATTTCTTTCGATTTATTTCGATTTATTTCGATTTATTTCGATTTATTTCGATTTATTTCGATTTCTTTGGATTTATTTCGATTTATTTCGATTTATTTCGATTTATTTCGATTTATTTCGATTTATTTCGATTTATTTCGATTTATTTCGATTTATTTCGATTTATTTCGATTTATTTCGATTTAATTTCGATTTATTTCGATTTATTTCGATTTATTTCGATTTATTTCGATTTATTTCGATTTATTTCGATTTATTTCGATTTATTTCGATTTATTTCGATTTATTTCGATTTATTTCGATTTATTTCGATTTATTTCGATTTATTTCGATTTATTTCGATTTTTTAGATTTATTTCGATTTATTTCGATTTATTTCGATTTATTTCGATTTATTTCGATTTATTCGATTATTTCGATTTATTTCGATTTATTTCGATTTATTTCGATTTATTTCGATTTATTTCGATTTTATTTCGATTTCTTTGCATTTCTTTCGATTTCTTTCGATTTCTTTCGATTTCTTTCGATTTCCTTCGATTTCTTTCGATTTCTTTCGATTTCTTTCGATTTCTTTCGATTTCTTTCGATTTCTTTCGATTTCTTTCGATTTCTTTCGATTTCTTTCGATTTCTTTCGATTTCTTTCGATTTCTTTCGATTTCTTTCGATTTCTTTCGATTTCTTTCGATTTCTTTCGATTTCTTTCGATTTCTTTCGATTTATTTCGATTTATTTCGATTTATTTCGATTTATTTCGATTTATTTCGATTTATTTCGATTTATTTCGATTTATTTCGATTTATTTCGATTATTTCGATTTATTTCGATTTATTTCGATTTATTTCGATTTATTTCGATTTATTTCGATTTATTTCGATTTATTTCGATTTATTTCGATTTATTTCGACTTATTTCGATTTATTTCGATTTATTTCGATTTATTTCGATTTATTTCGATTTATTTCGATTTATTTCGATTTATTTCGATATATTTCGATTTATTTCGATTTATTTCGATTTATTTCGATTTATTTCGATTTATTTCGATTTATTTCGATTTATTTCGATTTATTTCGATTATTTCGATTTATTTCGATTTATTTCGATTTATTTCGATTTATTTCGATTTATTTCGATTATTTCGATTTATTTCGATTTATTTCGATTATTTCGATTTATTCGATTTATTTCGATTCTTTCGATTTCTTTCGATTTCTTTCGATTTCTTTCGATTTCTTTCGATTTCTTTCGATTTCTTTCGATTTCTTTCGATTTCTTTCGATTTATTTCGATTTATTTCGATTTATTTCGATTTATTTCGATTTATTTCGATTTATTTCGATTTATTTCGATTTATTTCGATTTATTTCGATTTATTTCGATTTATTTCGATTTATTTCGATTTATTTCGATTTCTTTCGATTTCTTTCGATTTCTTTCGATTTATTTCGATTTATTTCGATTTATTTCGATTTCTTTGGATTTATTTCGATTTATTTCGATTTATTTCGATTTATTTCGATTTATTTCGATTTATTTCGATTTATTTCGATTATTTCGATTTATTTCGATTTATTTCGATTTATTTCGATTTATTTCGATTTATTTCGATTTATTTCGATTTATTTCGATTTATTTCGATTTATTTCGATTTATTTCGATTTATTTCGATTTATTTCGATTTATTTCGATTTATTTCGATTTATTTCGATTTATTTCGATTTATTTCGATTTATTTCGATTATTTCGATTTATTTCGATTTATTCGATTTATTTCGATTTATTTCGATTTTTTTAGATTTATTTCGATTTATTTCGATTTATTTCGATTTATTTCGATTTATTTCGATTATTTCGATTTATTTCGATTTATTTCGATTTTTTAGATTTATTTCGATTTATTTCGATTTATTTCGATTTATTTCGATTTATTTCGATTTATTTCGATTTATTTCGATTTATTTCGATTTATTTCGATTTATTTCGATTTATTTCGATTTATTTCGATTTATTTCGATTTATTTCGATTTATTTCGATTTATTTCGATTTATTTCGATTTATTTCGATTTATTTCGATTTATTTCGATTATTTCGATTTATTTCGATTTATTTCGATTTATTTCGATTTATTTCGATTTATTTCGATTTATTTCGATTTATTTCGATTTATTTCGATTTATTTCGATTTATTTCGATTTATTTCGATTTATTTCGATTTATTTCGATTTATTTCGATTTATTTCGATTTATTTCGATTTATTTCGATTTATTTCGATTTATTTCGATTTATTTCGATTTATTTCGATTTATTTCGATTTATTCGATTTATTTCGATTTATTTCGATTCATTTCGATTCATTTCGATTCATTTCGATTCATTTCGATTTATTTCGATTTATTTCGATTTATTTCGATTTATTTCGATTTATTTCGATTTATTTCGATTTATTTCGATTTATTTCGATTTATTTCGATTTATTTCGATTTATTTCGATTTATTTCGATTTATTTCGATTTATTTCGATTTATTTCGATTTATTTCGATTTATTTCGATTTATTTCGATTTATTTCGATTTATTTCGATTTATTTCGATTTATTTCGATTTATTTCGATTTATTTCGATTTATTTTCGATTTATTTCGATTTATTTCGATTTATTTCGATTTATTTCGATTAATTCGATTTATTTCGATTTATTTCGATTTATTCGATTTATTTCGATTTATTTCGATTTATTTCGATTTATTTCGATTTATTTCGATTTATTTCGATTTATTTCGATTTATTTCGATTTATTTCGATTTTTTTCGATTTATTTCGATTTATTTCGATTTATTTCGATTTATTTCGATTTATTTCGATTTATTTCGATTTATTTCGATTTATTTCGATTTATTTCGATTTATTTCGATTTATTTCGATTTATTTCGATTTATTTCGATTTATTTCGATTTATTTCGATTTATTTCGATTTATTTCGATTTATTTCGATTTATTTCGATTTATTTCGATTTATTTCGATTTATTTCGATTTATTTCGATTTATTTCGATTTATTTCGATTTATTTCGATTTATTTCGATTTTTTTCGATTTATATCGATTTATTTCGATTTATTTCGATTTATTTCGATTTATTTCGATTTATTTCGATTTATTTCGATTTATTTCGATTTATTTCGATTTATTTCGATTTATTTCGATTTATTTCGGTTTCTTTCCCAATTTTTTCAGTTGTCCCGAAATTATCAATAAGGATGTTTAGACTGTGACTATTCCTTGAATGTTTTAAATATCATTCCAAGTAACAAAATTTACAAAAAGCAAATTATTAATAATGGTGATAAGACTGTGACTAAATTTTACAATGAAATTTGCATTTAATTTTAATAAAATACCAAGAGAATATTTGTTAAATGAATAATAAAAAAATCTTAAAAAATATATTAATTACTATTTTTTTATAGATTATTTTATTTGTTTAAAAAAAATATCTAGAACAAACAAACTATAACTTACAATTTATTGTAAAGTTTAGTACATATTTGGGTACAGGCAATGCACGAAAGTGGTTTTTGACGAATGAGAAATGATACGAACAGATTTCCTGAGGACACTCAAAATGAACATATGCATTTTACGAGGAACACACGTGGCGTGAGGCTATCGTTGCGGTGCCTCGTATACCAGCGTCGGCGTCGGGACGCTTTTTAAAACCACTACTAAATTTATTTCAAGCAAATTAACAATAAAGTTATTTAGACTGTGACTATAAATTTTAACGTTTAGATGAACATTTCTAGAATTATAAAGTACAAAAAAAAATGGACGTTTAGACTGTGACTTTTATTAAATTGATAATAATTGATATTATTAAATTTATTTCAAGCAAATTAACAACAAAAATGTTTAGACTGTGACTTTTATTAAATTGATAATAATTAATATTATTAATTTTATTTCAAGCAAATTAACAACAAAAATGTTTAGACTGTGACTTTAAATTTTAACGTTAAGATGAACATTTCTAGAATTATAAAGTACAAAAAAAATGACGTTTAGACTATGACTTTTATTAAATTGATAATAATTGATATTATTAAATTTATTTCAAGCGAATTAACAACAAAAATGTTTAGACTGTGACTTTAAATTTTAACGTTAAGATGAACATTTCTAGAATTATAAAGTACAAAAAAAAATGGACGTTTAGACTGTGACTTTTATTAAATTGATAATAATTGATATTATTAAATTTATTTCAAGCAAATTAACAACAAAAATGTTTAGACTGTGACTTTTATTAAATTGATAATAATTAATATTATTAATTTTATTTCAAGCAAATTAACAACAAAAATGTTTAGACTGTGACTTTAAATTTTAACGTTAAGATGAACATTTCTAGAATTATAAAGTACAAAAAAAATGACGTTTAGACTATGACTTTTATTAAATTGATAATAATTAATATTATTAAATTTATTTCAAGCGAATTAACAACAAAAATGTTTAGACTGTGACTTTAAATTTTAACGTTAAGATGAACATTTCTAGAATTATAAAGTACAAAAAAAAATGGACGTTTAGACTGTGACAAAATATTAAATTGATAATAATTGATATTATTAAATTTATTTCAAGCAAATTAACAATAAAGTTATTTAGACTGTGACTATAAATTTTAACGTTTAGATGAACATTTCTAGAATTATAAAGTACAAAAAAAAATGGACGTTTAGACTGTGACTTTTATTAAATTGATAATAATTGATATTATTAAATTTATTTCAAGCAAATTAACAACAAAAATGTTTAGACTGTGACTTTTATTAAATTGATAATAATTAATATTATTAATTTTATTTCAAGCAAATTAACAACAAAAATGTTTAGACTGTGACTTTAAATTTTAACGTTAAGATGAACATTTCTAGAATTATAAAGTACAAAAAAAATGACGTTTAGACTATGACTTTTATTAAATTGATAATAATTGATATTATTAAATTTATTTCAAGCGAATTAACAACAAAAATGTTTAGACTGTGACTTTAAATTTTAACGTTAAGATGAACATTTCTAGAATTATAAAGTACAAAAAAAAAATGGACGTTTAGACTGTGACTTTTATTAAATTGATAATAATTGATATTATTAAATTTATTTCAAGCAAATTAACAACAAAAATGTTTAGACTGTGACTTTTATTAAATTGATAATAATTAATATTATTAATTTTATTTCAAGCAAATTAACAACAAAAATGTTTAGACTGTGACTTTAAATTTTAACGTTAAGATGAACATTTCTAGAATTATAAAGTACAAAAAAAATGACGTTTAGACTATGACTTTTATTAAATTGATAATAATTAATATTATTAAATTTATTTCAAGCGAATTAACAACAAAAATGTTTAGACTGTGACTTTAAATTTTAACGTTAAGATGAACATTTCTAGAATTATAAAGTACAAAAAAAAATGGACGTTTAGACTGTGACAAAATATTAAATTGATAATAATTGATATTATTAAATTTATTTCAAGCAAATTAACAACAAAAATGTTTAGACTGTGACTATAAATTTTAACGTTAAGATGAACATATCTAGAATTATAAAGTACAAAAAAAAATGGACGTTTAGACTGTGACTTTTATTAAATTGATAATAATTGATATTATTAAATTTATTTCAAGCAAATTAACAACAAAAATGTTTAGACTGTGACTTTAAATTTTAACGTTAAGATGAACATTTCTAGAATTATAAAGTACAAAAGAAAATGGACGTTTAGACTGTGCCTTTTTTTAAATTGATAATAATTAATAGTATTTAATTTATAACAAGCAAATTAACAATAAAAGTGTTTAGACTATGATAATAAATTTTAACGTTTAGATGAACATTTCTTAAATTATAAAGTAAGAAAAAAATGAATGTTTAGACTGTGAATTTTACTAAATTGATAATAATTAATATTATTGAATTTATGTTAAGCAAATTAATAATAAAAGTGTTTAGACTGTGACTATAAATTTTAATGTTTAAATGAACAATTCTAAAATTATAAAGTACGAAAAAAATGGATGTTTAGACTGTGACTTTTGCTACATTGATAATAATTAGTATTATTAAATTTATTTCAAGCAAATTAACAATAAAGGTGTTTGTACTGTGACTTTAATTTTTAATGTTTAAATGTATATTTCTAAAATTATAAAATTGATGTTTAGACTGTGACTTTCACTAAATTGATAATTATTAATTTTATTAAATTTATTTCAAGAAAATTAACAATAAAGGTGTTTAGACTGTGACTTTAAATTTTAATGTTTAGATGCATATTTCTAAAATTATAAAATTGATGTTTAGAGTGTGACTTTCACTAAATTGATAATAATTAATTTTATTAAATTTATTTCAAGAAAATTAACAATAAAAGTGTTTAGACTGTGACTATAAATTTTAACGTTTGGATGAACATTTCTAAAATTATAAAGTACGGAAAAAAAATTAATGTTTAGACTGTGACTTTTATTAAATTTATAATAATTAATATTATTAAATTTATTTCAAGCAAATTAACAATATTTTTGTCGATATTTGTCGATTATTATCGGTTTCTTTTATTTTTGGCCATTTTTGAAGATTTTTTTTATCTTTGTCGATGATTGTCGATTTTTTTCGTTTTTTGTCAATTTTTATCGATTTTTTTCAATTTAATTTTTATTTTTGGCGATTATTTCGATTGTTGTCGATTTTTTTTATTTTTGCGATTTTTGTCAATTTTTTTTATGTTTGTCAATTTTTGTTGATTTTTGTCGATTTTTTGTTTTTTTATCAATTTTTATCGATTTTTTTTCGATTTGTTTTTTATTTTTGGCGTTTTTTTTTGATTGTTGTAGGTTTTTTTATTTAAATCGATTTTTGTCGACTTTTTGCGTTTTTTGTCAATTTTTATCAATTTTTTTTTATTTAATTTTCATTTAATTTGTTCGATTGTAGATTTTTTGGATTTTTTTATTTTTGGTGATTTTTGTCGATTTTTTTTATGTTTGTCGATTCTTGTCGGTTTTTTGTCGATTTTTGTCCATTTTTAGATTTTTGTCGATTTTCGTCGATTTTTTGGTTTTTTGTCAATTTTTATCGATTTTTTTCAATTTAATTTAAATTTTTTTCGATTTTTTCGATTGTTGTCCATTTTTTTCGATTTTTTTATTTTTGGTGATTTTTGTCGATTTTTTGTCGATTTTTGTCCATATTTGGATTTTTGTCGATTTTCGTCGATTTGTTCGATTTATTTTTTATTTTTGGCGATTTTTTCGATTGTTGTCGATTAGGATCGATTTTTTTCGATTTTTTCTTATATTTGGTGATTTTTGTCGATGTTTGTCGATTTTCGTCGATTTTTGACGTTTTTTCGTTTTTGTCGATATTTTTTTGATTGCTTGTCGATATTTGTTGATTTTTTCAATTTTCATTCCAAACATGGCCATACAATTTTTTAAGTCTCTATCTTAGTAAACTACACTGAGAAGTAACAAGCAAATTAACAATAAAAGTGTTTAGACTGTGACTTTAAATTTTAATGTTTAAATGCATATTTCTAAAATTATAAAATTGATGTTTAGAGTGTGACTTTCACTAAATTGACAATTATTAATTTTATTAAATTTATTTCAAGCAAATTAAAAATAAAGGTGTTTAGACTGTGACTTTAAATTTTAATGTTTAAATGCATATTTCTAAAATTATAAAATTGATGTTTAGAGTGTGACTTTCACTAAATTGATAATAATTAATTTTATTAAATTTATTTCAAGCAAATTAAAAATAAAGGTGTTTAGACTGTGACTTTAAATTTTAATGTTTAGATGCATATTTCTAAAATTATAAAATTGATGTTTAGACTGTGACTTTCACTAAATTGATAATAATTAATTTTATTAAATTTATTTCAAGAAAATTAACAATAAAGGTGTTTAGACTGTGACTTTAAATTTTAATGTTTAAATGCATATTTCTAAAATTTTAAAATTGATGTTTAGACTGTGACTTTCACTAAATTGATAATAATTAATTTTATTAAATTTATTTCAAGCAAATTAAAAATAAAGGTGTTTAGACTGTGACTTTAAATTTTAATGTTTAGATGCATATTTCTAAAATTATAAAATTGATGTTTAGACTGTGACTTTCACTAAATTGATAATAATTAATTTTATTAAATTTATTTCAAGAAAATTAACAATAAAGGTGTTTAGACTGTGACTTTAAATTTTAATGTTTAAATGCATATTTCTAAAATTATAAAATTGATGTTTAGACTGTGACTTTCACTAAATTGATAATTATTAATTTTATTAAATGTATTTCAAGAAAATTAACAATAAAGGTGTTTAGACTGTGACTTTAAATTTTAATGTTTAAATGCATATTTCTAAAATTATAAAATTGATGTTTAGACTGTGACTTTCACTAAATTGATAATAATTAATTTTATTAAATTTATTTCAAGAAAATTAACAATAAAGGTGTTTAGACTGTGACTTTAAATGTTAATGTTTAAATGCATATTTCTAAAATTATAAAATTGATGTTTAGACTGTGACTTTCACTAAATTGATAATAATTAATTTTATTAAATTTATTTCAAGAAAATTAACAATAAAGGTGTTTAGACTGTGACTTTAAATTTTAATGTTTAAATGCATATTTCTAAAATTATAAAATTGATGTTTAGACTGTGACTTTCACTAAATTGATATTAATTAATTTTATTAAATTTATTTCAAGAAAATTAACAATAAAGGTGTTTAGACTGTGACTTTAAATTTTAATGTTTAAATGTATATTTCTAAAATTATAAAATTGATGTTTAGACTGTGACTTTCACTAAATTGATATTAATTAATTTTATTAAATTTATTTCAATCAAATTAACAATAAAGGTGTTTAGACTGTGACTTTAAATTTTAATGTTTAAATGCATATTTCTAAAAATTTTAAAATTGATGTTTAGACTGTGACTTTCACTAAATTGATAATAATTAATTTTATTAAATTTATTTCAAAAAAATTAACAATAAAGGTGTTTAGACTGTGACTTTAAATTTTAAAGTTTAAATGCATATTTCTAAAATTATAAAATTGATGTTTAGACTGTGACTTTCACTAAATTGGTAAAATTTAATTTTATTAAATTTATTTCAAGCAAATTAACAATAAAGGTGTTTAGACTGTGACTATAAATTTTAATGTTTAAATGCATATTTCTAAAATTTTAAAATTGATGTTTAGACTGTGACTTTCACTAAATTGATAATAATTAATTTTATTAAATTTATTTCAAGAAAATTAAAAATAAAGGTGTTTAGACTGTGACTTTAAATTTTAATGTTTAAATGCATATTTCTAAAATTATAAAATTGATGTTTAGAGTGTGACTTTCACTAAATTGACAATTATTAATTTTATTAAATTTATTTCAAGCAAATTAAAAATAAAGGTGTTTAGACTGTGACTTTAAATTTTAATGTTTAAATGCATATTTCTAAAATTATAAAATTGATGTTTAGAGTGTGACTTTCACTAAATTGATAATAATTAATTTTATTAAATTTATTTCAAGCAAATTAACAATAAAGGTGTTTAGACTGTGACTTTAAATTTTAATGTTTAAATGCATATTTCTAAAATTTTAAAATTGATGTTTAGACTGTGACTTTCACTAAATTGATAATAATTAATTTTATTAAATTTATTTCAAGCAAATTAAAAATAAAGGTGTTTAGACTGTGACTTTAAATTTTAATGTTTAGATGCATATTTCTAAAATTATAAAATTGATGTTTAGACTGTGACTTTCACTAAATTGATAATAATTAATTTTATTAAATTTATTTCAAGAAAATTAACAATAAAGGTGTTTAGACTGTGACTTTAAATTTTAATGTTTAAATGCATATTTCTAAAATTATAAAATTGATGTTTAGACTGTGACTTTCACTAAATTGATATTAATTAATTTTATTAAATTTATTTCAAGAAAATTAACAATAAAGGTGTTTAGACTGTGACTTTAAATTTTAATGTTTAAATGTATATTTCTAAAATTATAAAATTGATGTTTAGACTGTGACTTTCACTAAATTGATATTAATTAATTTTATTAAATTTATTTCAATCAAATTAACAATAAAGGTGTTTAGACTGTGACTTTAAATTTTAATGTTTAAATGCATATTTCTAAAAATTTTAAAATTGATGTTTAGACTGTGACTTTCACTAAATTGGTAAAATTTAATTTTATTAAATTTATTTCAAGCAAATTAACAATAAAGGTGTTTAGACTGTGACTATAAATTTTAATGTTTAAATGCATATTTCTAAAATTTTAAAATTGATGTTTAGACTGTGACTTTCACTAAATTGATAATAATTAATTTTATTAAATTTATTTCAAGAAAATTAAAAATAAAGGTGTTTAGACTGTGACTTTAAATTTTAATGTTTAAATGCATATTTCTAAAATTATAAAATTGATGTTTAGAGTGTGACTTTCACTAAATTGACAATTATTAATTTTATTAAATTTATTTCAAGCAAATTAAAAATAAAGGTGTTTAGACTGTGACTTTAAATTTTAATGTTTAAATGCATATTTCTAAAATTATAAAATTGATGTTTAGAGTGTGACTTTCACTAAATTGATAATAATTAATTTTATTAAATTTATTTCAAGCAAATTAAAAATAAAGGTGTTTAGACTGTGACTTTAAATTTTAATGTTTAGATGCATATTTCTAAAATTATAAAATTGATGTTTAGACTGTGACTTTCACTAAATTGATAATAATTAATTTTATTAAATTTATTTCAAGAAAATTAACAATAAAGGTGTTTAGACTGTGACTTTAAATTTTAATGTTTAAATGCATATTTCTAAAATTTTAAAATTGATGTTTAGACTGTGACTTTCACTAAATTGATAATAATTAATTTTATTAAATTTATTTCAAGCAAATTAAAAATAAAGGTGTTTAGACTGTGACTTTAAATTTTAATGTTTAGATGCAAATTTTTAAAATTATAAAATTGATGTTTAGACTGTGACTTTCACTAAATTGATAATAATTAATTTTATTAAATTTATTTCAAGAAAATTAACAATAAAGGTGTTTAGACTGTGACTTTAAATTTTAATGTTTAAATGCATATTTCTAAAATTATAAAATTGATGTTTAGACTGTGACTTTCACTAAATTGATAATTATTAATTTTATTAAATGTATTTCAAGAAAATTAACAATAAAGGTGTTTAGACTGTGACTTTAAATTTTAATGTTTAAATGCATATTTCTAAAATTATAAAATTGATGTTTAGACTGTGACTTTCACTAAATTGATAATTATTAATTTTATTAAATTTATTTCAAGAAAATTAACAATAAAGGTGTTTAGACTGTGACTTTAAATTTTAATGTTTAAATGCATATTTCTAAAATTATAAAATTGATGTTTAGAGTGTGACTTTCACTAAATTGATAATAATTAATTTTATTAAATTTATTTCAAGCAAATTAAAAATAAAGGTGTTTAGACTGTGACTTTAAATTTTAATGTTTAGATGCATATTTCTAAAATTATAAAATTGATGTTTAGACTGTGACTTTCACTAAATTGATAATAATTAATTTTATTAAATTTATTTCAAGAAAATTAACAATAAAGGTGTTTAGACTGTGACTTTAAATTTTAATGTTTAAATGCATATTTCTAAAATTTTAAAATTGATGTTTAGACTGTGACTTTCACTAAATTGATAATAATTAATTTTATTAAATTTATTTCAAGCAAATTAAAAATAAAGGTGTTTAGACTGTGACTTTAAATTTTAATGTTTAGATGCATATTTCTAAAATTATAAAATTGATGTTTAGACTGTGACTTTCACTAAATTGATAATAATTAATTTTATTAAATTTATTTCAAGAAAATTAACAATAAAGGTGTTTAGACTGTGACTTTAAATTTTAATGTTTAAATGCATATTTCTAAAATTATAAAATTGATGTTTAGACTGTGACTTTCACTAAATTGATAATTATTAATTTTATTAAATGTATTTCAAGAAAATTAACAATAAAGGTGTTTAGACTGTGACTTTAAATTTTAATGTTTAAATGCATATTTCTAAAATTATAAAATTGATGTTTAGACTGTGACTTTCACTAAATTGATAATTATTAATTTTATTAAATTTATTTCAAGAAAATTAACAATAAAGGTGTTTAGACTGTGACTTTAAATTTTAATGTTTAAATGTATATTTCTAAAATTTTAAAATTGATGTTTAGACTGTGACTTTAATTAAATTGATATATTTTTTTAATAAAATTTAATCAAGCACGGCTTTCTAAGACATCAAAGCAAAATTCCAAATTTTCATGAAACATTCTCAATCCAAGTCACAAGTCTTAGAATCCCCCCAGGCGGCTATTGTATTCTTGGTTTGGGGAAATACCAGACCCCCAAAACTATATTTTATTCTCTCTTATAGTGGGAGAAGAGGAGAGATTGAGCGTTTGCATTCGCGTCACGCACAAACAAAATCTACTCGAAAGTAGGAATGTCAGTTGTCATCGATGAGTTTTATTTTTCGGGTAGCGGGGTTAATGGTGAAGTACATTGTGAAAAATTGTTTATTTGAAAAAAGTTTTTTTAAAAAAAACTAATGGAAATTAAGAAAAAACTTTGATTGATTTATTAATAATTACTTTTTCTCAGTGTAAATTACTAAAATAGAGACTTAATTGAAGAAATCCAAAGAAATTGAAAAAAAACGAAGAAAATCGACAAAATCAACAAAAAGCGACGATAATGGATAAAAAACGAAAAAAATCGACAAAAATCGAGAAAAATCGACAAAAACGGAGAAAAATGGACAAAAATGGACAAAAATCGATAAAAACCGACAAAAATCGAGAAAAATCTACAAAAATCGACAAAAACCAATAAAAATTGACAACCATTTACAAAAATTGACAAACATAAAAAAATCGACAAAAATGACTAAAAATAAAAAGAAAATCGGGCAAAATCGGTAATTAACCATAAAAGACGACAAAAATCGAAAAAAATCGTTAAAAATCGACAAAAAGTGACAAAAAACGAAAAAAATCAACAAAAATCGACAAAAATAGACAAAATTCGACAAAAATCGACAAAAACCGACAAAAATGGACAAAAATGGACAAAAATTGACAAACAAAAAAATTACGAAAAAAATCCAAAAAAAACAACAAAAAACGAGACAAATTCAAAAAACAGGAAATGGAGAAAAATTTTTAATGAAACATCGTAAAATACTGAAAAAAAATGAAAAATAAAATTGTACAATACGAAAAATGAGAAAATCAAAAATTTTTAAAAAGACCATGAAAAAACGCAAAAAAGAAAGCAAAAAAACAAATAACTCTAAAAAACGGAAAAAAATAAACGAAAAAAGTCGCAAAAAATTGTAAAAAAATTAAAGTTTGAAACATATAAAATGATTAAATAAGTGGGGGAAAAAGTGGGTAAAAAAGTAGAAGTAGAAAAAAAAATTGAAAAAAGTTGAAAATTAATGCTTTAAAAGTAGAATAAAAGTTTGAATCATAATAAAAAGAGTAAAATAGATAGGAAAAAATGGGTGAAAGAAAAAAGTGGGGAAAAAAAAAAAAAAAAAAAAAAAAAAAAAAAAAAAAAAAAAAAAAAAAAAAAAAAGTAATAAGTGGGGGAAAAGTGGGAAAAAAACTGTAAAAAAAGAGGGGAAAATAGGAAAAAATTAAAAAAATTGGAAAATTAACGGTTAGAAACGTTAAAATAATATAAAGTGGGGAAAAAATAATATAAAGATTGGTAAAAAAAAAGTTTTGAAATAAAAGTTTGAATCGTAAAATGCTAAAAAATGCTAAAAATGCTAAAAAATGCTAAAAAATGCAAAGAAATGCTAAAAATGCTAAAATTTGCAAAAAAAATGCTAAAAAAATGCAATAAAATGCTAAAAAAGTCTAAAAAATGCTAAAAAATGTTAGAATGCTAAAAATGCTAAAGAATTCTAAAAAATGCTAAAAATGCCAAAAAATGCTGAAAAATGCTAAAAAACGCTAAAAAATGCTAAACAATGCTAAAAAATGTTAAAAATGCTGAAAAATGCTAAAAAATGCTAAAACATTCAAAAAAAATGCTAAAACATTCAAAAAAAATGCAAAAAAATGAAAAAAAAATGCTTAGATGTTCTAAAAAATGCCAAAAAATGCTAAAAAATGCTAAAAAATGCTAAAGAATTCTAAAAAATGCTAAAAAATGTTAGAATGCTAAAAATGCTAAAGAATTCTAAAAAATGCTAAAAAATGTTAGAATGCTAAAAATGCTAAAGAATTCTAAAAAATGCTAAAAATGCTAAAAAACGCTAAAAAATGCTAAAAAATGTTAAAAATGCTGAAAAATGCTAAAAAATGCTAAAACATTCAAAAAAAATGCTCAAACATTCAAAAAAAATGCTAAAAAATGAAAAAAAAATGCTTAGATGTTCTAAAAAATGCCAAAAAATGCTAAAAAATGCTAAAAAATGCTAAAAAATGCTAAAGAATTCTAAAAAATGCTAAAAAATGTTAGAATGCTAAAAATGCTAAAGAATTCTAAAAAATGCTAAAAAATGTTAGAATGCTAAAAATGCTAAAGAATTCTAAAAAATGCTAAAAATGCTAAAAAACGCTAAAAAATGCTAAAAAATGTTAAAAATGCTGAAAAATGCTAAAAAATGCTAAAACATTCAAAAAAAATGCTCAAACATTCAAAAAAAATGCTAAAAAATGAAAAAAAAATGCTTAGATGTTCTAAAAAATGCCAAAAAATGCTAAAAAATGCTAAAAAAATGCTAAAAAATGCTAAAAAATGCTAAAAAATGCTAAAAAATGCTAAAAAATGCTAAAAAATGCTAAAAAATGCTAAAAAATGCTAAAAAATGCTAAAAAATGCTAAAAAATGCTAAAAAATGCTAAAAAATGCTAAAAAATGCTAAAAAATGCTAAAAAATGCTAAAAAATGCTAAAAAATGCTAAAAAATGCTAAAAATGCTAAAAAATGCTAAAAAATGTTAAAAAATGCTAAAAAATGCTAAAAAATGCTAAAAAATGCTAAAAAATGTTAAAAAATGCTAAAAAATGCTAAAAAATACTAAGAAATGCTAAAAAATGCTAAAAAATGCTAAAAAATGCTTAGAATGCCAAGAAATGCTAAAAAATGGTAATAAATGCTAAGTAATGCAAAAAAATGCCAAAAAAATGTTAAAAAATGCTAAAAACGAAACAAAAAGCTGGAAAATGCAAAAGATGTTAAAAAAACGCAAAAAATACAAAAAAAACGTTAAAAAAATAAAGAAATCTAAAAATGGATTAGAAAATGTGTAGAAAAATGCTGAATTGTTATAAAATGGGAGAAATTCTAGAAAATGCTAGAAAACTAGCATAATGGGAAAAAGAGGCAGGGGGAAAATGCTTATCACAAAAAAAGTTATTAATTTTCAACAATCTCGGTTTAATGTGTATCTATCCGTCAGTCTGTGGATGGAAGAGGTTAAAAAATATTTCGTTAACGACTAAAATAATTAAATCAAATATCTTAATTTGTATATTTCTATTATTATTGATAATATTTTTATCAATTTTAATTTTAAACTAAAGTCACAGTCTAATCGTATTTATTTAAACTTTGATAAATTTGTTTTTCTTAGTGTAGTTTTTCTATCATCGTTGATAGAAAACCAAAAGAATTTCCTGATGTTTCGTTATCAATACCACTCCCAATATTTTATTGGAGTGAGTGGTGTGAAACCGACATCATCCATGGGGGAATTGTAGCTCGTTAGGGCGTGTTACAGTCGTTTGGAATCCACGATCTTGACGATCTGGCTTGTTTGAATATGTTAAAGTTTTGGGAAAATGTGTTACCGAGTCGAATGCCGAGACCGCAAGAGTGTACTCATATGTTAAATGTATGCCGGAAAGAGCCGGAGTAAGATTCAAGTGCCGGTGCTTGAGGGGGAAGGATCAGATTTTCCCGGATATTTTGATGTTTGTTTTCTTCAAGATGTGTAAGTAAAGTCTGAAAATGTCCTTACAGATAGTAAGCAATTGTTATTTAATTGGTTATTTATGGAATTTTATATATTTAACACGTTTACCGCCGCAAACATTATAATACAGATATTAGTCACAGTCTAAATGTCCTCACAAACATCTTTTAGTAAATAACCAGTATTCGCTTTTTTGAATTCTATAAATATTGCAAATATTAATTTTTTATGAATATAGTCACAGTCTAAACGACTAGCTTAACAATTTTGAGATTTTTTGTTCTAATTATATTAGTCATAGTCTAAAAGACGTTATTGATGAATGAATAAATATTACTTTTGATGTTTTTTAGTAATTTTTTAAAAAATAACTTAATTTTATGTAAAAATTTATAGTCACAGTCTAAACGTCATTACATTTTACCTAAAGAACATCATTTGGTAAATAATTCTACAAATTTTACAAATATCAATTTTGTATGAATTTATAGTCACAGTCTAAACGAATAGCTTAACTAGCATGAGATTTTTTGTTTTAATTATGTTAGTCACAGTCTAAACGTCTTTAATGATAAATAAATAAATATTACTTTTGATGTTTTTTAGGAATTTATTAAAAATAACTTAATGTTATCCAAAAATTTAAAGTCACAGTCTAAATGCTAAAAATGCAAAAAAATGCAAAAAAACGCTAGCGAATTCAAAAAATGCTAAAATTATACTAAAAAATGCTTAAAAATGATAATGATAAAAATGGTGAATTATACTAAAGAATGCTAACAAATGCTTAGAAATGCTAAAAAAAAAAAAAACTGCTTTAAATTGCTAAAAAATGCTAAACATGCAAAAATTCAAAAAAATGCTATAAAATGCTATAAAATGCTATAAAATGCTATAAAATGCTATAAAATGCTATAAAATGCTATAAAATGCTATAAAATGCTATAAAATGCTATAAAATGCTATAAAATGCTATAAAATGCTATAAAATGCTATAAAATGCTATAAAATGCTATAAAATGCTATAAAATGCTATAAAATGCTATAAAATGCTATAAAATGCAATAAAATGCTATAAAATGCTATAAAATGCTATAAAATGCTATAAAATGCTATAAAATGCTATAAAATGCAAAAAAATGCTGAAATAATACTAAAAATGCGAAGAAATGTTTAACAATGCTAATAAATGGTAGAATATAGAAAAGAATACCAAAAAAAACTTAAAAATGCTAAAAAATGCTAAAAAATGCTAAAAAATGCTAAAAAATACTGAAATGCTATAAATGCAAAAAAATGGAAAAAATACTAGAGAATTCAAAAAATGCTAAAATTATACTAAAAAATGCTTAAAAATGATAAGAAATGATAAAAAATGCTAAAACTGCAAGAAATGCTAAAAATGCTAAAAAATGCTATAAAATACTATAAAATGCTATAAAATGCTATAAAATGTTATAAAATACTATAAAATCCTATAAAATGCTATGAAATGCTCAAAAATGCTACAAAATGCAAAAAAATTGGTAAAAAATTCTAAAAAATGCTAAAATAATACTCAAAAATGCTAAGAAATGCTTAAAAAATGTTAAAAAATGATAAAAATGGTAGAATATACTAAAGAATGCTAAAAGAAAACTTAAAGATGCTAAAAAATACTAAAAAATTCTAAAAATGCTATAAAAAGCTAAAAAAATGCTAAAAAATGCTAAAAATGATAAATAATGCTAAAAAATGCTAAAAAATGCTTAAATTTTACAAATATTAATTTTTTATTAAATGTATAGTTACAGTCTAAACGAATCGCTTAACTGGTATGAGATTTTTTGTTTTAATTATGTTAATCACAGTCTAAACGCCGTTAATGATAAATAAATAAATATTACTTTTGATTTTTTTTTGGTAATTTATTAAAAATAACTTAATCTTATCCAACAATTTAAAGTCACAGTCTAAATGCTAAAAATGCAAAAAAATGCAAAAAACGCTAGCGAATTCAAAAAATGCTAAAATTATACTAAAAAATGCTTAAAAATGGTGAATTATACTAAAGAATGCTAAAAAATGCTTGGAAATGCTAAAAAACGATAAAAACTGCTTTAAATTGCTAAAAAATGCTAAAAATGCAAAAATTCAAAAAAATGCTCAATTAATACTAAAAATGCGAAGAAATGTTTAACAATGCTAATAAATGGTAGAATATACCAAAGAATACTAAAAAAAACTTAAAAATGCTAAAAAATGCTAAAAAATACTAAAATTCTAAAGATGCCAAAAAATGCTAAAAAATGCTGAAAAATGCTAAAAAATGCTAAAAAATTATAAAAAATGCTAAAATTTTACAAACATTAGTTTTTTAATGAAAATATAGTCACAGTCTAAACCAATAGTTTAAAAAGTAAAATTTTTTGTTTTAATTATGTTAGTCACAGTCTAAACGCCGTTCATGATGAATACATAAATATTACTTTTAATTTTTCCAGTAATTTATTAAAAAGAACTTAATTTTATGCAAAAATGTATAGTCACAGTCTAAACATTATTACCTAATTAACACCATTTAGTAAATAACCAGTATTCGCTTTTTTTCAATTCTATAAATATTACAAATATTAATTTTTTCATGAATTTAAAGTCACAGTCTAAACGAATCGCTTAACTAGTATGAGATTTTTTGTTTTATTTATCTTAGTCACAGTCTAAACGTCTTTAATGATAAATAAATAAATATTACTTTTGATTTTTTTTAGTAATTTATTAAAAATAAATTAATTTAATGTCTAAATGCTAAAAATGCAAAAAAATGGAAAAAATGCTAAAGAATTCAAAAAATGCTAAAATTATACTAAAAATTGCTTAAAAATGATAAAAAATGCGAAAACTGCAAGAAATGCTAAAAATGCTAAAAAATGCTATAAAATACTATAAAATGCTATAAAATGCTATAAAATGCTATAAAATGCTATAAAATGCTATAAAATGCTATAAAATGCTATAAAATGCTATAAAATGCTATAAAATGCTATAAAATGCTATAAAATGCAAAAAAATGCCAAAAAATTCTAAACAATGTTAAAATAATACTCAAAATGCTATGAAACGCTTAACAATGCCAAAAAATGATAAAAATGGTAGAATATACTAAAGAATACTAAAAAAAACTTAAAAATGCTAAAAAATGTTACAAAATACTAAAAAATTCTAAAACTGCCAAAAAATGCTAAAAAATGCTAAAAAATGCTAAAAAATGTTAAATAAATGCTAAAAAATGCTAAAAAGTGCTAAAAAATGCTAAAAAATGTTAAAAAATGCAAAAAAATGCAAAAAAATGCCAATAAATGCTAAAAAATGCTAAAAAATGCTAAAAAATGCTAAAAAATGCTAAAAAATGCTAAAAAATGCTAAAAAATGCTACAATTTTACAAATATTAATGTTTTAATAAATATATAGTCACAGTCTAAACGAATAGATTAACAAGTATATGATGTTTTGTTATAATTATATTAGACACAGTCTAAACGTCGTTAATGATGAATAAATAAATATTACTTTTGATTTTTTTTAGTAATTTATTAAAAATAACTTAATTTTATGCAAAAATGTAGAGTTACAGTCTAAACGTCATTACATTGTACCCAATAAATACCATATCGTAAATAACCGCTATTTGCTTTTTTAATTCTACAAATAATACAAATATTAATTTTTTAATTATTATATAGTCACAGTCTAAACAAATAGCTTAACAAGTTTGAGATTTTTTGTTTCAATTATGTTAGTCACAATCTAAACGTCGTTAATGATGAATAAGTACTTTTGCGTTTTAGTCGTCTATTAAAAATAACTTAATTTTCTGTGAAAATTTATAGTCACAGTCTAAGCGCCTTCATAAATAAAATTAAAGAAGAATAATTGTCTTAATGAGGGTTTTTCCACTTTTAATTTTTCTAAATTTTTTCCCACTTTTTCCCCACTCCTTTTTTGCATACTTTTTTACTGATATTTTAATTTTTCCACTTTTCCCATTCCCCCCTCCCCTCTGTTTTCCATGAATTTTTACTGATTTTTTATGATTCTCACTTTAATTTTTCCAACTTCCTTTTTTCCCACTTTTAATTTTTATAAATTTTTTCCCACTTTTTTCTCCACTCCTTTTTTGCATACTTTTTTACTGATATTTTAATTTTTCCACTTTTCCCATTCTCCCCTCCCCTCTGTTTTCCATGAATTTTTACTGATTTTTTATGCTTCTCACTTTAATTTTTCCAACTTCCTTTTTTCCCACTTTTAATTTTTATAAATTTTTTCCCACTTTTTCTCCACTCCTTTTTTCCATACTTTTTTACTGATATTTTAATTTTTCCATTTCCCCCCCTCCCTGTTTCCCATGCAATTTTATTAATTTTTTATTATTCTCCCTTTAATTTGTCCAACTTTCTTTTTTCCCTGTTTTAATTTTTCCAATTTTTTTCCCACTTTTTTCTCCCACCCCTTTCCCCCCTATTTTACTCTGTTTATTATGACTCAGATTTTGATTTATTCAACTTTTTTCCAAATGTTTCCCCCTACCTCAATTTTCCCCTACTTTTTTTTTAATGACTCTTTATATTTCAAACTTAAATTTATTTTCACTTTTTCCCCCACCCCTTTTTCCCTTACTATTTTTTTTTAAGTTTCAAACTTTTATTTATGGTTTTTTTCCTTCTTTTTCCTCCCCCATTTTCCCCCACTTATTACCAATTTTTTGATGTTTGAAACTTTAATTATTCCTACTTTTCCTTTTCACTTCCCCTTTTATTTTTCACATTTCTTTACTTTTTTTTTAATATTTCAAACCTTTAATTTTCCAATTTTTTGTTTTTTCCTACATTTCCCCTATTTGCCCTCCATTTTTGCTGATTTTTCATGCTTCTTTAATTTTTCACACTTCCTTTTTCCCACTTTCAGTTTTTACAAATTTTTTCCCACTATTTCCCCATTCCTTTTCCCCTACTTTTTCACTCCTTTTTTATATCTCAAACTTCTATTTATCTTTCTTTTTTTCTGATATTTTTGTTTCAAACATTTAATTATTTAAGTCTTTTCCCCCACCTTCAATTTTTCCCACTTTTCCCATACCTTTTTTCCCCTATTTTTTCACTGCAGTTGGAGGAAAACGGGAAAAGAAAAAAGAGTCAGAAAAATGAAAGTTTGAAACATAAAAAATTAAAAAAAGTGCAGGTGAAAAACTAAGAGGGGGACATGGGAAAAAAATTGGAAAAATAGAAGTTTGAAACAAAAAAAATCAGTAAATAGTAAGGAAAAAAGGGGGGCGAAGTGGGAAAAAAAAGGGTTAGATAAATGAGAGTTTGAAACAAAAAAGAGTAAGGAAAAATGTTTGAAAGTTTGAAAGATAAAATTGAGTAAAATTGCGAGGGGGGGTAAAAAAAAATATGGAAAAAATAAAAGTCTAATACATAAAAAAATCAGTAAACAGTACGGCGAAAAAAATAGGTGGGGCGGAAGTAGAAAAAGAACTTTGGATAAATGAAAGTTTCAAACATACAAAAAAACAACAGAAAGGAAAGAAAGGGTGGGGGAAAAGTTAAAAGAAAAATCAATTGGAAAAATTAAAATTGAAAGCATAAAAATTAGTGAAAATGCAGGGAAAAAGGGGTACAGAGGAAAGTAGTGATAAACAAAAAAAATTGAAAAATTAAAGGTCTAAAACATTAAAAAAGTAAAGAAGTGGGAAAAATAAAAGAACTGGAAAGAAAAAAATATTAAAAAATGGAGAGCGGAAATCAATAAAAAAGGAAGGAAAAAAAGGTGTAGGGGTAATAAAGTGGGAATAAAAACTTCGATAAAAAAAAGTTTAAAACAAAAAAATAAAGTTTAAAATATAAAAAAAAATAAGACCGGAGGAAAAACAAAATGTTTGAAACCAAAAAAAATCAGTAAAAAATAGGGCAAAAAGGAGTAGGAAAAAAAGTGGTAAAAAAATTGGATATATAAAAGGTTAAAACAAAATATGTATTAGTAATTTATTAAAAATAACTTAATTTTATGCAAAAATTTATAGTCACAGTCTAAGCGCCTTTTAAAATAAAATTAAAGAAAAATAATTGCGTTAATAAGTTTGGGTATGTACTGACCATATTGCACCTGTATGGTACTCACAGACTAACAGACATACATACATTAAAATTCTAGTTAAAATTCAACATCTAGTATATTAAATACTATTTTTTTTAATAAATTTTTAGATTTTGCCCTAGAAATATAGGGTCACAGTCTAACGTGTTGTTTTTTGTAGTAATCATGATTTGGATTATACTGGAAAGGAAAATTTTCAAATATCTGAATTTTTTCTTATAAAATATGTTAAATAAGTAGAATATAAATAAAGTTACAGTCTAAACGTTCTTATTGCTATTTATGTCCTACGTTTATACTGACTGATGATATAACCTAAGTTTTTTTTTTGAGAGATTTGTTTTATTTATCAGACTTCGTTTTTCCCCCACTCCTTTTTCTTCTAGTTTTTTACTGATGTTTTATTTTTCAAACTTCAACTTATCTAACTTTTTTCCTACTTTATTTTTCCCACTTGTTTTCTTTTACTTTTTTATTAAATATTTTGTTTTAACCTCTTATTTATCCAAATTTTTTCCCACTTTTTCCCCTCTCCTGCATTTTTACTGATTTTTAATGCTTAGGACTTTAATATTTTTAAATTATTTTTTCCTTTTGTTTTTCACCACTTCTTTTTTTTCTACTTTTTCTTTACATTTTTTTCACAACCTTTCTTTTCTTAGTTTTTTTTTGTATATTTCAAACTTTCATTTATCCAACGTTGTTTTCCTACTTTCCCCCTTTACCCACTATTTTTACTGATTTTTTAATTTTCAAACTTCTATGTTCCAATTTTTTTTCTTTCTTTTTTTCATTCAACCCTTCATGTCTCTATTGTTTGTCCCACTACTCCCCCTCAGTTTGCCCTTGATTTTTTACTGATTTTTATGTCTCACAACTTAATTTTTCCGACATCTTTTTTTCTCAATTTTTCTCCACCCATTTTTCCTTATTTTTTTGTGTCAAACCATGAAAAAATTTTTTTTCACCTCTTTTTCCTCAACCTTTTTACTGACTTGTTTATGTTTAAATCTTTAATTTTTCCAATTTGCTTTTGTTTTATGTTCTAGCCTAAGCTATTTTACCCTACCTAATCAAATGTACTATATATTCGACAAAATGACTCTACCCTTTTTGCCTCTAGTTACGCTACACTAAATAAAGTTACCCTACCCAGATAAAACTTAACATAATCTGAGAAAAGTTACTCTACCCTAAACAAAGTGGTTTTACCCTGAGCAAAGTTACCCAATCCTGAGAAAATTTATTTTACCCTGAATAAAGTGACTCGACTCTGGTCAAAGTTATTTTACCCTAATTTATGTTACTCTCCCCTTAGCAAAGTTACTTCATTCTGAACAAAGTTACTCTACCGTGAGGATACTCATTTTATCCTGAACAAAGTGAGTCGACGGTGACCAAAGTTACTCTATCCTGAGTAAAGTTACTCTACCCCGAACAAAGTTGCTCTAATCTGAGTAAATTTATTTTACCCTAAACAAAGTGACTAGATCCTGAGAAAAGTTACTCTAACATTAGCAAAGTTACTTTACCCTGAAAAAAGTTACTCTACTATAAGGAAATTTATTGTACCCTAAACAAAGTGACTCTATCCTGATCAAAGTTACTCTAACCTAAGCAAAAATACTTTACCCTGTACAAAATTACTCTATCCAAAGTAATGTTACTATACCCTGAACAATGTAACTCGGCCCTGAGGATACTTATTTTATTCTGAACAAAGTTAGCGGACCCAGGCCAAAGTTACTCTACCCTGAGCAAAGTTACTCTACCATAAACAAAGTTTGTCTACCCTGAGAAAAATTATTTTATCCTAAACAAAATGAGTCGACCCTAAGCAAAGCTATTTTACCTTAAGCAAAGTTACTCTACCCTAAGTAATGTTACTCTACCCTAAACAAAGTTAGTCCATTCTGAACAAAGTTACTCTACTGTGAGGTAACTTAGATTACCCTAAACAAAGTGACTCAATCCTGGGCATGGTTACTCTAAACTGAGCGAAGTTACATTACCCTGAGCAAAGTTACGCTACCCTAAATAAAGTTACTCTACCTTAAATAAAGTTGCCCTACCCACATAAATCTTACCACAGCCTAAGAAAAGTTACTCTACACTTAACAAAGTGGTTAAGCCCAGAGCAAAGTTACTCAACCCTGCGTAAATTTATTTTACCCTTAATAAAGTGACTAGACTCTGATCAAAGTAACTTTACCTTAAGTACCCTGAACTAAGTTACTATAACCTGAGCAAAGTTACATTACCCTGAACAAAATTAATCTACCACAAAGTAATGTTACTATACCCTGAACAAAATTACTCTACCCTGAGGATACTTTTATCATTCTGAACAAATTGAGTCGGCCCTGACCAAAGTTACTCTACCCTGAGCAAAGTGCTTAACACTTAACGAAGTTACTCTACTCTGAGGAAATTTAATTTACCCTTAACAAAGTGGCTCGATCCTGAGCAAAGTTACTCTAACCCAAGCAAAATTACTCTACACTGAATAAAGTTATTCTTCCTAAGTAATGTTATACTATCATGAGGACAGTTACCCTACCCTGAACAAAGGTACTCTACCATGAGGAAATTTATTTTACCCCAAACCAAGTGACTCGGTCCTGAGCAAAGTTACTCTATTATGAGGAAAGTAACTTTCCTGAACAAACTTGCTTTAGAAAAGTTATTCTATCCTGAACAAACTGGCTTTACCCTGAAAAAAGTTAGTTTACCCTGAGCAAAGTTACTCTACCCTAAGTTATGTTACTCTACTCTGAGCAAAGTTACTTTACCTTAAAAAAAGTTACTTTACCCTGAACAAAGTTACTCTACCCTAGTAATGTAAATACCCTGAGAAAAGTTACTCTACCCTGAGCTGGTTTAGGTTATTTTTCTTTTGAAAAATTTTGGTTTATAATAAAACTTTGTCTTGATTGTTTATTTATTAACAGATAATTATTTTGCTTTCATTTGGATTTTCTTAAATTATAAAATCACAGTCTAAACGTCAATATTTTTTTTCTAGCTAAACAATTCGAAATATGTACAATAATTTTACATTTCTACAGATGTAATTTTCTAAAAAGTTAATAATTTGTTAGCAATTTAATTACATTAATTAAAAAATTTAGTAACAATAACATTTATTTAAGAATTGAAGCATTCGCGTGTAAAAAAAAAATCATTTAATTAAAAATCCTCAAGTACAGATCGAATTAACATTCAGTTCGAAGGAACGGAATTAGTATTTGGAGAAAACAATAACATCCGAGCGCGCGCCCTAACAACCATTTTCCGAAAGTTTTGATGAACTCGAAATATGTAAATTTTAATTTGCATGGGTACATTTCGAAATCGGCATCGTGCGTGCCTTACAAATTTTCCAAAAACTAATTACTTAGACTTCACAGTACGAAAAGGAACAATATTCTTCCAATTCCGTCGTGACAAAAGAGCGAAGATAAACGAAGGTGTATTAATTCGAAACAGGGTTGGTTGGGGTACTAGAAAGGGAGATAAATAAGTACGAATCTGTAGAGAATAAGAGAGATAGATACAAGTTTGTTTTCTATTAAAATTTATTATTATTATTATGACTAGTAGTTGTAAAAATAGAAATTTATTAAGAAAGACGTTGAGACTGTGATCTGTGTTAAAAATTATTGAACATTTCCTAAAATTGATTATATAAATACCAAATTAATAATAAAGGCGTTTAGACTGTGATTTATGATTAAAAATTAATTTGACTTAAAATCAATCATAAACATACAAATTTAAGGAATATATCCAAAAATAAGGCATAATAAGACGATTAGACTGTGAATTCAGTTAACAAATTAAATATTTCCTAAAATTAACTGTAAGTAATGTAATAAAGCGACTAAAGACGTTTAGACTGTGATTTATGTTAAAACAAATTAAGGAATATTTCCAATAATTGACTTGAAGTGATCAAATACGGTAAATAAAGACGTTTAGACTGTGACCTACGTTAAAAAGTTGAAGAATATTTAAAAAAATTGACTATATCCAATCTTATAAAGTAAATAAAGACGTTTAGACTGTGACTTAGGTAAAAAATTAAGGAATATTTCCAATAATTGACTGGAAGTGATCAAATTCGGTAAATAAAGACGTTTAGACTGTGACTTATGGTTAAAAATTCAGGAATATTTAAAAAAAATGACTGCAAGTTATATAATAAAGAAAATCAAGATGGTTAGACTGTGACTTACTTAAAAAAATTGAGGAATATTTCAAAAATTTACTGAAAGTGATTAAATACGGTAAATAAAGACGATTAGACTGTGACTTACATTAAAAAAATGAAGAATATTTTAAATAATTGACTATATCCAATCTTATAAAGTAAATAGAGACCTTTAGACTGTGACTTATGTAAAAAAATTAAGGAATATTTCCAAAAATTGACTGAAAGTGATCAAATTCGGTAAATAAAGACGTTTAGACTGTGACTTATGGTTAAAAATTCAGGAATAATTAAAAAAATTGACTTCAAGTTATATAATAACGAAAATCAAGATGGTTAGACTGTGACTTACGTAAAAAAAATTGAGGAACATTTCCAAAAATTGATTGAAAGTGATTAAATACGGTAAATAAAGACGTTTAGACTGTGACTTACATTAAAGAAATGAAGCATATTTTACAAAATTGACTATATCCAATCTTATAAAGTAAATAGAGATCTTTAGACTGTGACTTACGTTAAAAAATTGAAGAATATTTAAAAAAATGACTATATCTAATCTTATAAAGCCAATAAAGACATTTAGACTGTGACTTTTGTTAAAAAAATTAAGGAGCATATCCAAAAATTTACTGAAAGTGATTAAATACGGTAAATAAAGACGTTTAGACTGTGACTTACGTTAAAAAGTTGAAGAATATTTTAAATAATTGATTATATCCAATCTTATAAAGTAAATAGAGACCTTTAGACTGTGACTTAGGTAAAAAAATTAAGGAATATTTCCAATAATTGACTGGAAGTGATCAAATTCGGTAAATAAAGACGTTTAGACTGTGACTTATGGTTAAAAATTCAGGGATAATTAAAAAAATTGACTGCAAGTTATATAATAAAGAAAATCAAGATGGTTAGACTGTGACTTACGTAAAAAAAATTGAGGAACATTTCCAAAAATTGATTGATATTGATTAAATACGGTAAATAAAGACGTTTAGACTATGACTTAGTTAAAAAATATTAAAGAACATTTCCAGAAATTGATTGAAAGTGATTAAATACGGTAAATAAAGACGTTTAGACTGTGACTTACGTTAAAAAATAGAAGAATTTTTAAAAAAATTGAACATATCTAATCTTATAAAGTAAATAGAGACGTTTAGACTGTGACTTATGAACAAAAATTAAGGAATATTTAAAAAAATTGACTATAGGTAATATAATAAAGAAAATCAGGACATTTAGAATGTGACTTTTTTAAAAAACTGAGGAATATTTTCAAAAATTGACAATGTCAAATCTAGAAAATTAAATCAAGACGTTTAGACTGTAACTTGTGTTAAGAAATTAAGAGATATTTCCAAAATTTGACCATAAGTAATTTAATAAAGCAAATAATGACGTTTAGACTGTGATTTATGTTAAAAATGTAGATGTATTCCCAAAATTGACTTTAAATAATTAAATAAAGCGAATCAAGAGGTTTAGACTGTGACTTATGTTAATAAGTAAAGGAATATTTCTAAAAATAAGTAATGTAAAAGCAAATAAAGACGTTTAGACTGTGAATTATGTTAAAAAATTAAGGAACATTTCCAAAAATTGACTGAAAGTGATTAAATACGTTAAATAAAGACGATTAGACTATGACTTATGTTACAAAATTGAGGAATATTTAAAAAAATTGACTAAGTAATATAATAAAGAAAATCAAGATGTTTAGACTATGACTTTTATTAAAAAATTCAGGATTTTTTAAAAAAAATTGACTTCAAGTAATATAATAAAGCAAATTAAGACGTTTAGAATGTGACTTTTGTTAAAAGATTGAGGAATATTTTCAAAAATTGACAATGTTAATCTAGTAAATTAAATCAAGACGTTTAGACTGTAACTTGTGTTAAGAAATTAATAAATATTTCCAAAATTTGATCATAAGTAATTTAATAAAGCAAATAAAGACGTTTAGACTGTGACTTATGATAATAAGTAAAGGAATATTTCCAAAAATTAACCATTCTAATGTAACAAAGCAAATAAAGACGTTTAGACTGTGATTTATGTTAAAAAATTAAGGAAATTTTTCCAAAAATTGACTGTTAATAATGTAATAAAATAAATAAAGACGTTTAGACTGTGAGTTATATTAATAAATAGGGAATATTTTCAAAAATTGACTATAAGTAATGTAATAAGGTAAAAAACTAATAATAAAGCGTTTAGACTGTGATTTATGTAAAAAAAATAATTTAATATGTCCAAAAATCCACTATAAGTAACTTAAAAATGCAAATTAATAATAAATTCTATTAGACTTTGATTTATATTAAAAAATTAATGAATATTTCCAAAAATTTACTTACAAACCAATCATAAGGCATTTAGACTATGATTTATGTTAAAAAATAATTTATCATCTCTAAAAATTGACTATTGAAGTAATTTAAAAATCTCAAATTGGCAAATAAACGCGGTTAGACTGTGATTTATATTGAAAAATTAAAGAATATTCCCTAAAATTGGCTGTAAGTAATGTTAAATAGGAAGTTAACAATATAGACGGTTAGACTGTGATTTTTTTTTTAAATTGACTATAAGCAACGTAAAAAAGCCATTTGTCAATAGAGACGTTACCAATATTTTCAAAAATGAACGAACATAAGAAACAAATTGACAATAAAGTCGGTTAGACTGTGATTAATATAATTTCCCAAAATTGACTATAAGTAACGTAAAAAAGAAAATTAACAATAAATCCGCTTAGACTGTGACGTATAATAAAAATTATAATGTAAAAAAATCAAATTTCAATAAAGGTTAGGTTAGACTGTGATTTATGCTGAAAAATGATTGAATATTTCTAAAACTTAACTATAAGCAACGTAAAAAAGCAATTTATCAAATAAAGAAGTTTCCAGTATTTCCAAAAATTAACTAACGTAATAAAGCAAATTGACAATAAAGGCCGTTAGACTGTGATTTTTCTTTAAAAATTAATGTTATTTCCAGAAATTGAGTATAAGTAACGTAAAAAAGAAAATTAACAATAAAAGCGCTTAGACTGTGACGTTTATTAAAACTGTAACTTAATAAAAGATCAAATTGCAATAAAGGAGGTTAGACTGTGATTTAAGTTAAAAAGTGATTAAATGTTTTTAAAAATTGACCATAAGCAACATAAAAAAGCAAGTTATCAATATAGGCTTTTCCAGTATTTCCGAAAATAAAAAGGAACTTGACAGTAAAGGCGATTAGACTGTGATTTTTCTTTAAAAATTAATTTAATTTCCAAAAATTGACTATAAGTAACGTAAAAAATAAAATTAATAATAAAACAGCTTAGACTGTGACATATATTAAAAACTATAACGGAAAAAAATCAAATTGCAATAAAGGCAATTAGAATGTGATTTATGTTAAATAATTGAGGAATAGTTCCAAAAATTGACTATGGGTAACGTAATAAGGCATATAAAGATGTTTAGAATGTGACTAATGTTAAAAAATTAAGTAATATTTCGAAAAAGGAACTGTACGTAAAATAGTAAAGCAAATGAAAACGTTTAGACTGTGACTTATTCTAAAAAATTAATGAATATTTCCAAAAATTGACTTTAAGTAATGTAATAAAGCAAATAAACAAATAAAGATGTTTAGACTGTGATTTATTTAAAAAATTCGAGGATATTTACAAAAACTGACTTTAAGTAACGTAAAAAAGCAAATAAAGGCGTTTAGACTTCTATTTATTTTAAAAATTATTTGAAAACCACTATAAGTAACGTAAAAATTTAATTAATAATTAAACCGCATTAATTACAGTGATTTATATTAAAAAATTAAGGAATATTTTCAATAAGTAAAGTAAAAAATCAAATGAAGACGGTTAGACTGTGATTTTTGTTTAAAAATTAGTGTAATTTCCAAAAATTGACTGTAAGCAAAGTAAGAAAAAAAATTAACAATAAAAGCGCTTAGACTGTGACGTATATAAAAAAATATATCGGGAAAAAAATTAAACTGTAATTAGACTGTGATTTATGTTAAAAAATTAAGGAATAGGTCCAAAAATTTACTATCAGTAATGTAAAAAAGCAAATTTACAATTAAGGCGGTTAGACTGTGATTTATGTTACAAAATTAATGAATATTTCCCCAAAATTAACTATAAGTAAGGTAAAAAACTAATCATTAAGCGTTTAGACTGTGATTTGTATTAAAAAATTAATGACAACAAGTAGTATTATGAAGCAAATAAAGACGTTTAGACTGTGATTTATGTAAAAAAATTAAGAAATATTTCAAAAAATTGACTAAAATGCAATTAACCAAATAAAAACGTTTAGACTGTGTTTAAAAAAAAAATAAGAAATATTAAATAATTGAGACATATTTCCAAAAATCGACTGTAAGTAACGTAAAAAAGCAAATTAACAATAAAGGCTGTTAGACTGTAATTTGTATTAAAAAATTAATGAATATTTCCAAAAATTGAGTAAACAAACAATCACAAGGCGTTTAGACTGTGATATAATTTAAAAAATTAACAAATATTTTCAAAAATTGACTACAAGTAATATAGAGCAAATAAAGATGTTTAGACTGTGATTTGCGCTAAAAAATTAAGAAATATTTCCAAAAATTAACTATGAGTAATTTAATAAGATATATGAAGATGTTTAGACTGTAACTTATGTTAAAAATAAGGGAATATTTTGAAAAGGCAACTATAGGTAATGTAGTAAAGCAAATGAAAACGTTTAGACTGTGATTTATGTTAAAAAATTATGTATTATTTCAAAAAATCTACTATAAGTTGAGTAAAATAGCAAATTAGCACAATAGGCTGTTAGACTATGATTTTTATTAAATAATTTAATGAATATTTCCAAAGATTGACTAATCAAGCAATCATAAGGCATTTAGACTGTGATTTATATTAAAAAAAAATAAGGAATAGTTCCAGAAATTGACTATAAGTAACGTAAAAAAGCAAATTTACAATAAATGCTGTTAGACTGTGATTTGTAGTAAAAAATAAAGAATATTTCCAAAAATTTATTAAAAAAGCAATCATACGGCGTTTAGACTGTGACATAACATATAAAATTAAGAAAAATTTTCAAAAATTGACTACAAGTAATGTAATAAAACAAATAAAGACGTTTAGACTGTGATTTGTGTTAAAAATTAAGAAATATATCTAAATGTTGAATAATTTTTGGATAGTTCCTATAAGTAATGTTAAATAGGAAGTTAACAATAAAGACAGTTAGACTGTGATTTTTTTTTTAAATTAATGTATATTTTCCAAAATTGACTATAAGCAACGTAAAAAAAATAGCCATAAAACCGCTTAGACTGTGACGTATATTAAAAATTATAACGTGAAATAAAATCAAATTGTAATAAAGGTAATTAGACTGTGATTTATATTAAAAAATTAAGGAATAGGTCCAAAAATTTACTATAAGTAACGTAAAAAAGTAAATTGATAATCAAGGCACTCAGCCTATAATTTATGTCACAAAATTAATGAATATTTCCCCAAAATTGACTATAAGTAAGGTAAAAAAACTAATTATTAGGCATTTAGACTGCGATTAATGTTAAAAAATTATTTAATAGTTCCAAAAATCGTAAAAAGTCAATTAAAAGCAAAGGCTGTTAGACTGTGAGGCTTTTTCTGGTTGGTACCTAACAACGTACGATAGATGTCGTGATTATCTAGCATTTTTTTAAGCAAATCAAAGCGTTTAGACTGTCATTTATTTTAAAAAATTAATGAATATTTCCAAAAATTGATTAAACAAGCAATCATAAGGCGTTTAGACTGCGATATAAGTTAAAAAATTAAGAAATATTTCCAAAAATCGACTACAAGTAACTTAAAACAGAAAATTAACAATAAAGGCTGTTAGACTGTGATTTTTATTAAAAAATTAATGAATATTTCCAAAAATTGTCTAAAGAGGCAATCATAAGGCGTTTAGACTGTGATATAAGTTTATAAGTTAAGAATTATTTCCAAAAATTGACTTCAAGTAATGTAATAAAGCAAATAAAGACGTTAAGACTGTGACTTGTGTTAAAAAATTAAGAAATATTTTCAAAGATTGGCTATAAATAACATAATCAAGCAAAATAAAGACGTTTAGACTGTGACTTATGTTAAAAAAATTGAGGAATATTTCCAAAAATTGACTATAAGTAATGTAATAAGGTAAAAAACCAATCATAAGGCGTTTAGACTGTGATTTATTTCTCTAAAAACTGACTATTAAAGTAACTAGCAAAAAGCCAAATTAGTAATAAACGCAATTAGACTGTGACTTATGTAAAAAAATTAAGGAATATTTCCAAAAATTAACTAATCTAATGTCATAAAGGAAATGCAGACGTTTAGACTGTGACTGATTCTAAAAAATTAAGGAATATTTCGAAAAATTAACTAATCTAATGTAATAAAGGAAATGCAGACGTTTAGACTGTGACTTTTTTTAAAAAAATTAGGAATATTTCCAAAAATTGACTATAAGTCATTAAATACGGCAAATAAAGACGTTTAGACTGTGACTTATGCTAAAAAATTAAGGAATATTTCGAAAAATTAACTAATCTAATGTAATAAAGGAAATACAGACATTTAGACCGTGACTTTTTTTAAAAAATTCAGGAATATTTCCAAAAATTGACTATAAGTCATTAAATACGGCAAATAAAGACGGTTAGACTGTGACTTATGATAAAAAATTAAGGAATATTTCGAAAAATTTGCCAATCTAATAAAGCAAATAAAGACGTTTAGACTGTGACTTTTTTTAAAAAATTTAGGAATATTTCCAAAAATTGACTATAAGTCATTAAAAACGGCAAATAAAGATGTTTAGACTGTGACTTACGTTAAAAAATTAAGAAATATTTCCAAAAATTGACTCTAAGTAATGTAATAAACTAAATAAAGACTTTTAGACTGTGACTTTTGGTCAAAATTTTAGGAATATTTTCAAAAATTGTCTATAAGTAATATAATAAAGCAAAGACGTTTAGACTGTGACTTATGTTAAAAAATTAAGGAATATTTCAAAAAATTTGCCAATCTAATAAAGCAAATAAAGACGTTTAGACTGTGACTTATGCTAAAAAATTAAGGAATATTTCGAAAAATTAACTAATCTAATGTAATAAAGGAAATACAGACGTTTAGACCGTGACTTTTTTTAAAAAATTCAGGAATATTTCCAAAAATTGACTATAAGTCATTAAATACGGCAAATAAAGACGTTTAGACTGTGACTTATGCTAAAAAATTAAGGAATATTTCGAAAAATTAACTAATCTAATGTAATAAAGGAAATACAGACGTTTAGACTGTGACTTTTTTTAAAAAATTTAGGAATATTTCCAAAAATTGACTATAAGTCATTAAAAACGGCAAATAAAGACGTTTAGACTGTGACTTATGCTAAAAAATTAAGGAATATTTCGAAAAATTAACTAATCTAATGTAATAAAGGAAATACAGACGTTTAGACTGTGACTTTTTTTTAAAAATTTAGGAATATTTCCAAAAATTGACTATAAGTCATTAAATACGGCAAATAAAGACGTTTAGACTGTGACTTACGTTAAAAAATTAAGAAATATTTCCAAAAATTGACTATAAGTCATTAAATACGGCAAATAAAGACGTTTAGACTGTGACTTACGTTAAAAAATTAAGAAATATTTCCAAAAATTGACTCTAAGTAATGTAATAAACCAAATAAAGACTTTTAGACTGTGACTTTTGGTCAAAATTTTAGGAATATTTTCAAAAATTGTCTATAAGTAATATAATAAAGCAAAGACGTTTAGACTGTGACTTATGTTAAAAAATTAAGGAATATTTCAAAAAATTTGCCAATCAAATGTAATAAAGCAAATAAAGACGTTTAGACTGTGACTCTTGTAAAAAAATCAGGAATGTTTCCAAAAATTGACTTTGTCATTAAATATGGCAAATGAAGACGTTTAGACTGTGAGTTATATTAAAAAATTAAGAAAAATTTCAAAAACTGTTCGGATAAAATACGGTAAATAAAGACGTTTAGACTGTGACTTATTTAAAAAATTAAGGAATATTTCCAAAAATTTACTATAAGTAATGTAATAAAGCAAATAAAGACTTTTAGACTGTGAGTTATATTAAAAAATTTAGGAAAATTTCAAAAATTGTTTAGAAATGATAAAATACGGCAAATAAAGACGTTTAGACTGTGATTTTTGTTAAAAAAAATCAGGAGTGTTTCAAAAAATTGACTGGAAGTCATTAAATATGGCAAATAAGGACGTTTAGACTGTGACTTTTGTTAATAAATTAAGGAATATCTCCAAAAGTTAACTAATCTAATGTAATAAGGCAAATAAAGACGTTTGGACTGTGACTTATGTTAAAAATTTTTTGGAATATTTCCAAAAATTGACTTTAAGTCATTAAATATGGCAAATAAAGACGTTTAGACTGTGACTTATGTTGAAAAATTAAGATATTTCCAAAAATTGACTATAAGTAAAGTAATAAAGCGAATGAAGACGTTTAGACTGTGATTTATATTAAATATTTCTAATAATTGTCTATAACTTAATTCTAAATTTCTATAGTCAATCAATATTAATCGATTGACCTACTTAACGTACTTATCAGGAAAGTTTATACCAACTAGATTAATTTTATTAAACCCAGGATTTCGTAAGGATCTTTCTATTCCATTTCACGTGAATGAACCGCCGTTTCGCGGACATCGAAATTCAACCAATCCCATCCCCGAAAACTAACTTTGTCTGTTCATTAGTCACTACGAATCTAATCACCTATTCTTACACAAGTCAAATTTGGTAAAATTTAATCAGACATTCTCTGGGTCAAAACGATTACGTATACGCGGAAGGAAAATTAGATCGATGCATGTGAACAAAGGGAGGGGACATTAAAGCAAATGAAAGTAATAATTCACGAACTGCAGGTGCGGATTGTCCGGGGGGGGGGGGGGGGGGGGTTTGCTGCCTGGATGCGATATTATGAAGCGTTGAAGCGTTTATGAAATTTGTAGATATGGTCAGACCAAGCCCGGATTGTTTAGTTCCGGATTTCTAGTTTGTTTCAAATTGTGTTCTACTTGATACGGAATTTTAATTTAAACAGAATAGAGAAACTAGAATTAGTCACAGTCTAAAGGTCATTAACGATAATTAAATACATATTTCAAATTAAATAGTGTAGGCTCACATTCTAAACGTCTGCATCAATAAAATCAAAATTAAAGAAGATTCATTGTCGCTTAATTTTTATTTTATTAAAATTAATATAGTCACAGTCTAAACAATGATTAATAGTATAATTAAAGTAGATTTTATTGTAATTTTTTTGATATTTTTATTATTTTTGATTTTTTATCGTTTTCTATTCATTTCATTTATTTTCTTTAATTTTTCCCATTTTTCTGAGTTTTTATTCTTTTCAATTTTTTCAGATTTTTTCTCATTTTTTTTTTCATTTTCCTGATTTTTTGGTTTTTGATTTTTCTAATTTTTTTCGACTTATATCTTATTAATCAGTTTTTTTCATTTCCTTCTTTTGTTTGATGTATTTCCTCGTTTTTTCTTATTTCTCAGATTTTTTTAATTTTCCTTTGTTTTATTTTTCTGATTTTTCTTTGTTTTTTCCTCATTTTTCTGAGTGTTTTTCAGGTCTTTCTGTATTTTTCTAATTTTTCCGTATTTTCTCATTTTTTCGATCATCTGAGTTTTTTGAATTTGAGTTTTTTGGATTTTTTTCCGATTTTTTTTTTTTAATTATTTGTTTTTTTTTCTGATATTTTTTCGATTCATTTAAAATTTGTAGTAATTTTCCTCATAGTTTTTTCTCATTTTTTATTAGATTTTGTTCTAATTTTTCTATTTCCATTTTTTTCCTGCTGGTTTTTTTATTTCTTACGATTCTCTGTTTTTTTTTTATTTATTTTTATTTTTCTGATTCTTATTTTTTTCAATTTTATCTTGTTTTTTTTCCTCGTTTTTTCTTATTTTATTTATTTTTTTCCCATTGTTTTCATTTTTTTATTTTTGGTTTTTTCTAATTTTTTTCGTCTTTCTTCTCATTTTTCCTCATTTTTTTGTTATTAATCAGTTTTTTCCATTTCCTTCTTTTGTTTGAAGTTTTTCTCATTTTTTCCTATTCCCCTGATTTTTTCGATTTGTCTGTTTTTCTTTTGATGATTTTTCTTTCTGATTTTTCTTTGATGTTTTTTTTTATATTTTCAGGTTTTTCTGTATTTTTCTTATTTTGACGTTTTTTCTCTTTTTATTTATTAATCTAATTTTTTTTGGATTTTTTTCTTATTTTTTAAATTTTTTGTTTCTTTTTGTGATATTTTTTTAATTTTTTTTAAATTTTTCCCATAATTTTTCATATAGTTTTGTTTTTTTTCATTTCTTTCTTATGTTTTCTAAATTTTTCTCATTTTTTTCTTATTGCTCTGAATTTTTTCGACTTCTCTCAGTTTTTTATTTTTTCTCATTTTTTTTAGATTTTTTTTCTAATTTTTCTGATATTTTTATTTTTTTCGATTTTGCCTTTTGATTTTTCATCGTTTTTTTCTCATACTATTTTGTCCCCCATTTTTATGATTTTTTTATTTTTGTTTTTTTCGATTCATTTTTAATTTTTCTAGCTTTTCTCATTTTTCTGATTTTTTTTGTTTTTTTCTGATTATTCTTCATTGTTTCTCAGTGTTTTGTTTTTTTTTATCCCTTTTGTTTTCAGATTTTCTCCCATTTTTTTATTCCCCTAATTTTTTTTTTATTTTTCCTATTTTTTCTTTGTTTTTTGATTTTTTCTAATTCCTTTAGATTTTTCTTCTTTTTTTTAAGATTCTTTCTGGTTTTTTTTTAGAATTTTTTTTATTTTTCTGATTTTTTTTTTCAATTTTTTTTTTAGGATTTCTTCTCGTTTTTTTCTCATGTTTCTTATTTTTTGATTCTCTAATTTTTTTCCTTATTTTTCCTTATTTTTTACTTATTCATCAGGTTTTTCCATGTGCTACTTTGTTTTGTTTTTTTCTAATTTTTTCTTATTCCTTTGAATTTTTCTTTTCATTTTTATGATTTTTCTTTGTTTTTTCTCATTATTCTGTTTCGTTTAATTTTTCTGATTTTTCTTTGTGTTTTCTCAATTTTCTGATTTTTTTTTTTTGATATTTTTTTTAATTTATTCAGCTTTTTCTGACTCTTTCTTATTTTTTCGGGTTTTTCTCATTTTTTCGTTTTTTATCATTTTTTTTGTGATATTTTTTCGATTTTTCCGAATTTTTTCTCACAGTTGCGGTTTTTTTTCATTTCTTTCTTTTTGTTTTCTGATTTTTTCTCATTTTTTTTATTCCTCTGATTTGTTTCGACTTTTCTCAGTTTATTCGTATTCTCTTCTTTTTTTTAGATTTTTTTTCTAATTTATCTGAAATATAAATTTTTTCGATTTTGCCTTTTGATTTTTCATGGTTTTTTTCTCATCTTGTTTTTTTTTAATTTTTTTCCATTTTTTCTGATTTTTTGATTTTCATTTTTTTTCGTATTTTTGTTAAATTTTTGTCGCTTTTCTATTTTTTCTAATATTTTGTTTTTTTCTGATTTTTTTATAATTATTGTTCAGTGTTTTGTTTTTTTTATTCCTTTCTTTTGTTTTCTGTTTTTCGCCCATTTTTTTAGTCCTATGATTTTCTCTTATTTTTTACGATTCTTTCTGATTTTTTTTTTCGTATTATTTTTTATTTTTCTGATTTTAATTTTTTTCGATTTTGTTTTCATTTTTCTTCGTTTTGTATCATTTTATTTATTTTATTTTCCCGTTTTTGTGATTTCTTAATTTGTTTCAATTTTTTTTGGATTTTTTTTTCGGTTTTTTTTATTGTTCTGTTTTTTGATTTTTCTAATTTTTTTCCACTTTTTTTCTCATTTTTACTTATTTTTTCTCATTGATCAGTTTTTTCAATTTCTTTCTTTTGTCTTATGATTTTTTCTCATTTTTTTCTTCCTCTAATTTCTCATTTTTCAGATTTTTTTGCTTTTTGATGGTTCTGATTTTTCTAATTTTTTTCGGTTTTATTGTAATTTTTCCTCATTTTTTTTCATTGTTGGGTTTTTATTTCTTTCTTTTCTTTTCTTATTTTTCTCATTTTTTTCTTATTCCTCCGATATTTTTCGAATTTTCTTATTTTTTTAATTTTTTTTTCATTTTTCTGATTTTTTATTCATTGTTGTTTTTGATTGGTTCTAATTCTTTTAGGTTTTTCTGTTTTTTTTTGTTTTTTTCTCATTCTTTTCTTATTTTCTCATTTTTTTCTTATTCCACTGATTTTCTTCGATTTATTTGGATAATTTTGCTGATTTTTATTTTTTTCTATTTTTTTTATATTCTTTCTCATTTTCTTATATTTTCTCTCAGATTTTTCTAATTTTTTTCGACGTTTTTCTCATTTTTCCTTATATTTTTCTTATTAATCAGTTTTTTCTATTTCCTTCTTTTGTTTCATGTTTTTTCTCATTTATCTTTGTTTTTTGTTTTTCCTGATTTTTCTTTGATTTTTTTTATTTTTGAGGTTTTTCTGACCTTTTGTTATTTTTTCCCCGATTTTTCTCATTTTTTTATATTAATCTGATTTTTTTTAATTTTTTTCTTTTTTTCCTATTTTTTTAATTTTTTCGATTTTGCCTTTTGATTTTTCATCGTTTGTTCCTGACTTTATTTTTTTTTATTTTTTTTTCCCCATGTTTCTGATTTTTTTATTTTTATTTTTTTCGATATTGTTTTCTGGTTTTTTGTCTTTTTTTATTTTTTCTAATTATTCTTCATTTTTTCTCATTGTTTTGTTTTTCTTTCATTCCATTTTTTTTTGTTTTCTGATTTTCTCCCATTTTTTTTATCCCTTCGATTTTTTCTTATTTTTCCGATATTTTTGTTGTTTTTTTTATTTTTTTTTTGTTCTTTCAGGTTTTCCTATTTTTTTCTCATCTACTATTTCTGGGTTTTTTTCTTATTTTTTTTTCTGATTTTTATTTTTTTTTGATCTTGTGTTTTGATTTTTCATCGCTTTTCTGATTGTTTTCGTTTTTTCAATTTTTTTTGGATTTTTTCTCGTTTTTCTTATTTTTTTCGTATTAAAAATCAGTTTTTGCTTATTCCTCTGATTTTTTCGATGTGTCATTTTTTTTCTGATTTTTCTTTGTTTTTTCCCTTTTTCTGATTGTTGTCAGGTTTTCCTGTATTTTTCTTATTTTTTCTCTTTTTTTTTCATTATTTTTTATTAATCTGATTTTTTTGGGGTTTTTTTCCGATTTTTTTATTTTTTTTTTCGTGATAATTTTTCAATTTTTTAAAATTTTTGCTAACTTTTTTCTCATAAGTCTGTTTCTTTTTATTTTCTTTCTATTGTTTTCACCTTTTTTCTCATTTTTTCTTATCCCTCTGATTTTTTCGACTTTGCTCAGTTTTTTATTTTTAGATTTTTTTTTTAATTTTTCTGATATTTTTATTTTTTCGATTTTGCATTTTTAGTCTTCATCGTTTTTTTTTTCGAATTTTATTAATTTTTTTTTTATTTTTTTCCATTTCTTCTGATTTTTTTATTTTTATTTTTTTCGATTTTTTTAAATTTTTCTCGCTTTTCTCTTTTTTCTGATTTTTTGTTTTTTCTGATTTTTTGTTATTTCTCATTTTTTCCTAATTATTATTCATTTTTTCTCAGATTTTTGTTTTTTTTTTAATTCCTCTCTTTTGTTTTCCAATTTTCGTCCCTTTTATTTTATTCCTATGATTTTTTCTTATATTTTCCTTTTTTTTATTTTTTCTAATTCTTTCAGGTTTTCCTGCTTTTTACGATTCTTTCTGGCATTTTTTTCTTACTTTTTTTTTATTTTTCTGATTTTTATTTTTTTCGATTTTGTCTTTTGATTTTTCCTCGTTTTTCTCATGTATTTTTTTTATTTTTCCCATTTTTCTGAATTTTTTATTGTTTCATTTTTTTTTTTGGTTTTTCTGGTTTTTTTCTTATTTTGTAATTTTTTGATTTTTGATTTTTTTCATTTTTTTCGACTTTCTACCCATTTTTTCTTAATTTTTTCTTAATGACCAGTTTTTTCCATTTCTTTCTTTTGTTTTATGTTTTTTCTTATTCCTCTGATTTTTCCGATTTTTCCGTTTTTTTTTATTTGCTGATTTTTCTTTGGTATTTTTTTTTGTTCAGTTTCTTATTTTTTCGGTTTTTCCTCATCTTTTTCTTATTTTTTAATTTTTTTATTCATCTGATTATATTCTGATTCTATTTCGTTTTTTTTTTTTTTTTTTTTTTTTTTTTTTTGTGTGATATTTTATCGATTTTTTTCAAATTTTTCATATTTTTTTCTCATAGTACTGGTTTTTTTAATTTCTTTCTTTTGTTTTCTGATTTTTTTCGACTTTTCTCGGAATTTTCTTTTTTTTTTAGATTTATTTCTAATTTATCTGTTTTTTTTTCCCTATTTTCCCATTTTTCTGATTTTTTGTTTTTTTTTTTATGATTTTTTTCTAAATATTCCTCATTTTTTCATTTTTTTGTTAATTTAATTCCATTTGTTTGTTTTCTGATTTTCGTCCCTTCTTTATTTTATTCTTTTGATTTTTTCTTATTTTTCGGATTTTTTCATTGTTTTTTTATTTTTTCTGATTCAGTTAAGTTTTCCTGCTTTTTTCCTTATTTTTTTTACGATTCTGTCTGATTATTTTTTGTATTTTTTTTTTATTTTTCTGTTTTTGTATTTTTTTCGATTTTGTATATTTATTTTTCATCGCTTTTTTCCCAATTTTATATTTGTTTTTTCAGCATTTTTCTAATATTTGTTGTATTTTTCAATTTTTTTTGTATCTTTTGTCGTTTTTTTTTTACATTTTTCTGATTTTTTTGCTTTTTTTTTATTTTTATAATTTTTAAATTTTTTTTTTCAATTTTCCTCATTTTTTTTCTCATTGATCATTTTTTTCCAGTTATTTCTTTTGTCTTATGATTTTTTTTTCTTACGCCTCTGATTTCTCAATTTTCAGATTTTTTGCTTTTTGATTTTTCTGATTTTTTTTCGATTTTTTTCCAATTTTTCCACCTTTTTTCTCATAGTTCTGTTTTTTCTTTTTTCTTAATTTTTTCTCATTTTTCTGATTTTTTTCTTTATTATTTTCGATTGTTTCCAATTCTTTCAAGTTTTTTGTTTTTTGTTTTTTTTTTCTCTCGTTTTTTCCTAATCCTCTGATTTTGTTCGGTTTTTTGGATTTTTCGATTTTTCTTTATTATTACTTGTTACATTTCAGTTGAATTTTATGCGAAAATTTATAGTCACAGTCTAAACATCAATAAAGTTTGGTAAAATTTTATTTCCTTAAACAAATTTTTGTATTAATAATTTACGTTTAGATTTTACGCTAAAAATTAATCACATTCTAAACGTCTTTATTATTACTTGTTACATTTCAGTTGAATTTTATGCGAAAATTTATAGTCACAGTCTAAACATCAATATTGATTAGTAAAATTTATTTCCTTAAATAATTTTTTGTATAAATAAATTACGTTTAGATTTTAAGAGAAAAATTAATCACATTCTAAACGTCTTTATTATTAATTGTTACATTTCAGTTGAATTTTATTCGAAAATTTATAGTCACAGTCTAAACATCAATATAGATTAGTAAAATTTATTTACAAACAAATTTTTGTATAAATAATTTACGTTCAGATTTTACTCGAAAAATTAATCACATTCTAAACGTCTTTATTATTAATTGTTACATTTCAGTTGAATTTTATTCGAAAATTTATAGTCACAGTCTAAACATCAATATAGATTAGTAAAATTTATTTACAAACAAATTTTTGTATAAATAATTTACGTTCAGATTTTACTCGAAAAATTAATCACATTCTAAACGTCTTTATTATTAATTGTTACATTTCAGTTGAATTTTATTCGAAAATTTATAGTCACAGTCTAAACATCAATATAGATTAGTAAAATTTATTTCCTTAAACAAATTTTTGTATAAATAAATTACGTTTAGATTTTACTCGAAAAATTAATCACATTCTAAACGTCTTTATTATTACTTGTTACATTTCAGTTGAATTTTATGCGAAAATTTATAGTCACAGTCTAAACATCAATATTAAATAGTAAAATTTATTTAGTTAAACAAATTTTCATATACATAATTTCCTGTTTTTCCACTATATATTTTCCGAAAACGTGATTTTTAATTAAATAACAGATTGTTTTCACACCGTTAGACTCTCGTAATTTCTGACCCTAATCAAATTACGCGCCATCTTTTTCCTTGTCTATAAAAGAAAATAACCGACCCAGCACGATGGTGGTGAATCGTTAAGAAAACGACAAGAAAATTTATTACGCTTTGTCGGTTAATTAAAACGAAATATACAGCTGAACCATTTCACAAAACTAATTTAGGCCTGAAACTTCAGCTCTGTATATCTCTGTTGTATAGCTCTGTATAGCTCTGTATATCTCTGTGCATTGATAGTTGAATAATTTCGTTACAGCGCCGATCTGTGGGGTCAATTTAATTGTACATTACGTGCTTTGTAATGAAAATTTAGATTTTAATGAACGAGTGTAGAATATGTTAATCCGAGCTTAAGTGTAACAAACAAATGTTACAAAAATACTAATAAACGTTGTTTAATATTATGAACAAAATTGTTAATCAAAAATTACAATAATTTTCAGTATTTAAAATATGTGCTGTAAAGTCACAGTCTAAACGTCATAAGGATTTTTTTAAATCTTTCTTATCTTTTAAATATATTAATTATGATTTTAAGTAATTTTTTCTTAAATTCACTTTTTATTTAAAAAATCACAGTCTAAACGTCATAAGGATTTTTTTTAATTTTTATTTTTTTTTAAATATATGCTATAAAATCACAGTCTAAACGTCGTAAGGATTTTTTTTTAATTTTAATTTTTTTTTAAAATATATGCTTTAAAATCACAGTCTAAACGTCATTATTAATTATGATTTTAAGTAATTTTTTCTTAAATTCACTTTTTATTTAAAAAATGCTATAAAATCACAGTCTAAACGTCGTAAGGTTTTTTTTTTAATTTTTATTTTTTTTTAAATATATGCTATAAAATCACAGTCTAAACGTCGTAAGGATTTTTTTTAATTTTTATTTTTTTTTAAAATATATGCTTTAAAATCACAGTCTAAACGTCATTATTAATTATGATTTTAAGTAATTTTTTCTTAAATTCACTTTTTATTTAAAATATGCTATAAAATCACAGTCTAAACGTCATAAGGATTTTTTTTAATTTTTATTTTTTTTTAAATATATGCTATAAAATCACAGTCTAAACGTCGTAAGGATTTTTTTTTAATTTTAATTTTTTTTTTAAATATATGCCTTAAAATCACAGTCTAAACGTCATTATTAATTATGATTTTAAGAAATTTTTTCTTAAATTCACTTTTTATTTAAAAAATGCTATAAAATCACAGTCTAAACGTCATAAGGATTTTTTTTAATTTTTATTTTTTTTAAATATATGCTTTAAAATCACAGTCTAAACGTCGTAAGGATTTTTTTTTAATTTTTATTTTTTTTCTAAATATATGCTATAAAATCACAGTCTAAACGTCGTAAGGATTTTTTTTTAATTTTAATTTTTTTTTTAAATATATGCCTTAAAATCACAGTCTAAACGTCATTATTAATTATGATTTTAAGTAATTTTTTCTTAAATTCACTTTTTATTTAAAATGTGCTATAAAATCACAGTCTAAACGTCGTAAGGATTTTTTTTTAATTTTTATTTTTTTTCTAAATATATGCTATAAAATCACAGTCTAAACGTCATAAGGATTTTTTTTAATTTTTATTTATTTTAAATATATGCTTTAAAATCACAGTCTAAACGTCATTATTAATTATGATTTTAAGTAATTTTTTCTTAAATTCACTTTTTATTTAAAATGTGCTATAAAATCACAGTCTAAACGTCGTAAGGATTTTTTTTTAATTTTTATTTTTTTTCTAAATATATGCTATAAAATCACAGTCTAAACGTCGTAAGGTTTTTTTTTAATTTTTATTTTTTTTCTAAATATATGCTATAAAATCACAGTCTAAACGTCGTAAGGTTTTTTTCTAATTTTTATTTTTTTTAAATATATGCTTTAAAATCACAGTCTAAACGTCATTATTAATTATGATTTTAAGTAATTTTTTCTTAAATTCACTTTTTATTTACAATATGCTATAAAATCACAGTCTAAACGTCATAAGGATTTTTTTTAATTTTTATTTATTTTAAATATATGCTTTAAAATCACAGTCTAAACGTCATTATTAATTATGATTTTAAGTAATTTTTTCTTAAATTCACTTTTTATTTAAAATGTGCTATAAAATCACAGTCTAAACGTCGTAAGGATTTTTTTTTAATTTTTATTTTTTTTCTAAATATATGCTATAAAATCACAGTCTAAACGTCATAAGGTTTTTTTTTAATTTTTATTTTTTTTCTAAATATATGCTATAAAATCACAGTCTAAACGTCGTAAGGTTTTTTTCTAATTTTTATTTTTTTTAAATATATGCTTTAAAATCACAGTCTAAACGTCATTATTAATTATGATTTTAAGTAATTTTTTCTTAAATTCACTTTTTATTTAAAATGTGCTATAAAATCACAGTCTAAACGTCATAAGGATTTTTTTTTAATTTTTATTTTTTTTCTAAATATATGCTATAAAATCACAGTCTAAACGTCGTAAGGTTTTTTTCTAATTTTTATTTTTTTAAAATATATGCTTTAAAATCACAGTCTAAACGTCGTAAGGATTTTTTTTAATTTTTATTTTTTTTTTAAATATATGCTTTAAAATCACAGTCTAAACGTCATTATTAATAATGATTTTAAGTAAATTTTTCTTAAATTCTGTTATTATTTAAAATAAGTTATAAAATCACAGTCTAACAATTAATATTGACCTTTTTTCTCAAAAATTTCATTTTGTTTATCTATTTTTGTCCTAAAATCTCTAATTTTGAAAAATTCTAAAATTTTTTTCTCTTTTCTTTTGAATTATGGTTTGTGAACAAAATTTTCGACTTTTATAATTTTCTTTTTTTTGTTTTTTCTCATTTTCTATTTTTTTTTGTTGTTTTTCATTGTTTCTAAATATTTCAGGTTTTTCTGTTTTTTTTTGTGTTTATTTTTATTCCTCTGATTTTGTTTCTGTTTCTTTGGTTTTATTCGGTGTTTTCGATTTTTTCTCATTTTTATTATTTTTGTTTTTTTTTCAATTTTTTTCGTTTTGCTCTTTTTTTCTGAATTTTTGCTTTTTTTTTATTTTTCTGATTTTATTTGTAATTCTTCATTTTTCTCATTGTTTTTCTCTTTCTTTTTTTTCTGATTTTTCCCTTATTTTTTATTCCTTTGATTTTTCTTATTTTTTCGATGTTTTTTAATCTTTATTCATTTTTGTCTCATTGTTCTGTTTTTTCTTATTCTATCTTTTGTTTTTTCATTTTTTTATTTCTCTGATTTTTTCGATTTTTTTGGATTTTTTCGGTTTTTTCGATTTTTTCTAATTTTGCAGATTTTTATTTTTTCGATTTTTTTTTAAACATGCTCAATTTTAAATATATGCCCTAAAATCACAGTCTAAAGGTTATTATTGATAGGCCCTAAAAATCTTATTTTTAAAATTTTTTAAAATTTTTTTAAAATTTTGTAATTTTTTTTGGAATTTTAACCAGAAATTACAATAATTATTCTGTAAAGTCACAGTCTAAACGTCAATATTAATAAGGTTTTTTTTCATCTTAATTTTTAATTTTTTTAAATATATGCATAAAATCACAGTCTAAACGTATTTTTTTTTAATTGTGATTTTATGAACATTTTTCACTAGAAATTACAATAATTTTTTGTATCTAAAACATATTCTGTAAAGTCACAGTCTAAACGTCATTATTAATAATGGTTTTTTGTAAACTTTTCTTAAAATGAATTTTTATTTAAAATATGCCATAAATCACAGTCTAATAGATAATATTGATCTTTCTTCTCAAAAATTTCATTTTTTATCTATTTTTGGGACATGTTGATAAATTTCTGTCGATGATAGGCCCTAAAATCCCTAATTTTGAAATGTCCCAATATTTTCCACTTTTATTTTGAATTATGGTTTGTGAACAAAATTTTTAATCAGAAATTACAATAATTTTCTGTGTTTAAAAAATGTACCTGAAAGTCACAGTCTAAACGTCATTATTCATGGTTATGGTAATTATTCCTTGTAATAGATTATTCCTTCTAATAGATAACAGCAGGCATTGCAGCGGTTGGGACACCCCCACCACTTTTTTCCGCTTCATTGGTTTCATCGTTTTTCGTTTTTACATCGTTTTAATCGTCGTTTTTCATCGTTTCATCTGTCTTTCTCTATCTAGCTCTCTCTGTCTCTCTGTCGCTCTGTGTCGCTCTGTGTCGCTCTGTGTCGCTCTGTGTCGCTCTGTGTCGCTCTGTGTCGCTCTGTGTCGCTCTGTGTCGCTCTGTTTCTCTGTCTCTCTGCCTTTCTGCCTCTCTACCTCTCTGTCTCTCTGTCTTTCTGTCTCTCTGTGTCTCTCTGTGTCTCTCTGTGTCGCTCTGTGTCGCTCTGTGTCGCTCTGTGTCGCTCTGTGTCGCTCTGTGTCGCTCTGTGTCGCCATGTTTCGCTCTGTGTCGCTCTGTGTCGCTCTGTTTCTCTGTCTCTCTGCCTTTCTGCCTCTCTGTCTCTCTGTCTCTCTGTCTCTCTGTCTCTCTGTCTCTCTGTCTCTCTGTCTCTCTGTCTCTCTGTCTCTCTGTCTCTCTGTCTCTCTGTCTCTCTGTCTCTCTGTCTCTCTGTCTCTCTGTCTCTCTGTCTCTCTGTCTCTCTGTCTCTCTGTCTCTCTGTCTCTCTGTCTCTCTGTCTCTCTGTCTCTCTGTCTCTCTGTCTCTCTGTCTCTCTGTCTCTCTGTCTCTCTGTCTCTCTGTCTCTCTGTCTCTCTGTCTCTCTGTCTCTCTGTCTCTGTTTCTCTCTGTTTCTCTGCATGTCTGTCTATCTGTGTGTCTGTCTGTCTGTCTCTGTTTATTTTTTCACAATAGAGGCTTCACGGTTAATCCGATTGATCTGAAATTCGGTATATATGTTTCGGTTACCCGTCGGAAGAACCCATTAGTGTATGTGTCACTATCAAAAAATGACAGACGCAATATGTCACTGAATTGGACTTGCAATAAGTCATTTGGAAGCTCCTGAAAATCTCTATTCAGAACAGTCAAAATTATTTTTCCAACTGTCACCTGTCAAAAATAAAAAATGTCAAAATTGGAAACTATAACTAGACACTCTTCGGGAAAGTTTTAGGGTCACACAACCGGTTTTAGTTTTTGTATTTTTTTTATTTTTTCTAATTTTTCCTCCTTTTTTCTCATTTTTCTAGTTTTTCTTTTGTTTTCTGATTTTTTCGGTATTTTCCATTACTTTTTTTTCCAATTTTTTTTTTATTGTTTCCGATATGTTTATTTTTTCTGATTCTTTCTTGTTTATTTGATTTTTTTGGATTTTTTCTACTTTTTTTTCGATTTTGTTTTTCTCGATTTTTTCCCATTTTAATGATTTTTTGTTTGATCTGATTTTTTCTAAATTTTTCCTCACTTTTTGGTTATTTCTTTTGTTTCCTTAATTTTTCGGTTTTCTCGATTTTTGTGATTTTTTTAGATTTCTTTTTGTCGTTTACGGGTTTTTTTTTTTTTTTTTTTTTTTTTTTTTTTTTTTTTTTTTTTTTTTTTTATGACAGCTTGGTTTTTGGCTTGTCTTTGAGTTTCTTTTAATATTTCCTGTATCCGAGACGTAAGGTCCCTAAGGAGAAAAAAAAATCATACTCGTTCCCAAAAACAACTGATTCAGTCCAAAAACTTGTAGTCCCAAAAAGAAAATGTTCTGTCCAAAAAAAAATCTGTTCTGTCCAAAAAACATGGTTCAAAAAAAACTTGTACCAAAAACCCTTCAAACAAAATATTAATTATAAAAATAGATTCTCTTTTTGTAATCTAGACTGAAAGAACACCATAAACATCAGATAATTTATATTATTAGAAAAGATAAGATATGAACTTTTAAGTAAATATAACAAAAAAATATACCGGCATTAAAAAGAATTAAAAATAACAGTAAATAAAAGTTAAAAGCATCGAAATAATTAATAATGTTAACAGGGGATATAAGTGAAAATATATTATAATATAATAAAAACTTACCCTATAGTAAAAGAACAGAAATTTTCAATAAACGAGACAGAAAAAAAGACGTAATCGAATTAAAGTCACATTCTAAACGTTATTATTAATATATTTTAAAAACAAAAAAAAAATAATTACAACCCTTATTTTAGCCCAAATCTTTCTAAATATATTGGCAGTATATTTACTTATAATCACCCCGTTATATCTGACTAATATTTACACTAGTCATCCTGTACAAATATAGGGTTAAGAAAATTGATGAGATCCACGTTCATAAACGTGTTGAATTTTCTATAAACTCACAAAACGACCCTAACCTACCACTCGATCCGTCAGCAAAATTTGAATTGAATAGGGATGGCTTTAAAGGGAAAATAAGTCAAGGATCGTTAGAGGTGTAATCGACGTTCAAAATGGCGGTTATACATGATGACTTGTTTATCGTATGAATATTTACAATTCTTCTTCATGGTATAGTAAATTTAGATTTATTATTTGTTACGGTCCTGAATATTGAGGATTAATTTAGGTCATATTTGTGCAACAAATCTTGTTCGATTCGATCGAAACGTGTATTTTAAAGCGTCCCTTAATGCGGCGCATTCTTATGGGAGACATTGTATATATACGCGAATGTGTTTATCTGAATTGTGGGCGAGGATCGATCCGTGTATTTGCATTAGTGCTTCCGGTTCAAAGACAAATGACCCTCGGAAGCTTCCGACTTGGTTTTAATGATAAAGGGATAAGGATATTGGACATCGCTAGTGGTTAAGTCTAAATAGAGAAAGATAGATATATCGCGGTTAGGTTTCTATCTTATTTAATTTTCGATAATAAAGTCACAGTCTAAACATCATCATTTGATAACACACTTTTTTATTACATATTTTATATTCGATATTTTGAATTTGGCGCCAAAAATTATTTTCGTTTTTACTTTCCTGACTCACCCTCCGAGAAGGGAAAGTATTGCGAACGAGGTAAAAAAATTTTCGAGATAAAGATGAAAATATCCATTTAGAGGTTCTCTTAGACGATTGAGACCATTTGCACATGGAAGTCTGTCTGTCTCACTGTCTGTCTAATCTCTCTGTATGTCTCTCTCTCTCTCTGTGTCTGTCTGTCTGTCTATCTATCTATCTATCTCTCTGTCTCTCTGTTTTTTTGTCTCTCTGTCGCTCTGTCTCTCTGTCTCTCTGTCTCTCTGTCGCTCTGTCTCTCTGTCTCTCTGTCTCTCTGTCTCTCTGTCTCTCTGTCTCTCTGTCTCTCTGTCTCTCTGTCTCTCTGTCTCTCTGTCTCTCTGTCTCTCTGTCTCTCTGTCTCTCTGTCTCTCTGTCTCTCTGTCTCTCTGTCTCTCTGTCTCTCTGTCTCTCTGTCTCTCTGTCTCTCTGTCTCTCTGTCTCTCTGTCTCTCTGTCTCTCTGTCTCTCTGTCTCTCTGTCTCTCTGTCTCTCTGTCTCTCTGTCTCTCTGTCTCTCTGTCTCTCTGTCTCTCTGTCTCTCTGTCTCTCTGTCTCTCTGTCTCTCTGTCTCTCTGTCTCTCTGTCTCTCTGTCTCTCTGTCTCTCTGTCTCTCTGTCTCTCTGTCTCTCTGTCTCTCTGTCTCTCTGTCTCTCTGTCTCTCTGTCTCTCTGTCTCTCTGTCTCTCTGTCTCTCTGTCTCTCTGTCTCTCTGTCTCTCTGTCTCTCTGTCTCTCTGTCTCTCTGTCTCTCTGTCTCTCTGTCTCTCTGTCTCTCTGTCTCTCTGTCTCTCTGTCTCTCTGTCTCTCTGTCTCTCTGTCTCTCTGTCTCTCTGTCTCTCTGTCTCTCTGTCTCTCTGTCTCTCTGTCTCTCTGTCTCTCTGTCTCTCTGTCTCTCTGTCTCTCTGTCTCTCTGTCTCTCTGTCTCTCTGTCTCTCTGTCTCTCTGTCTCTCTGTCTCTCTGTCTCTCTGTCTCTCTGTCTCTCTGTCTCTCTGTCTCTCTGTCTCTCTGTCTCTCTGTCTCTCTGTCTCTCTGTCTCTCTGTCTCTCTGTCTCTCTGTCTCTCTGTCTCTCTGTCTCTCTGTCTCTCTGTCTCTCTGTCTCTCTGTCTCTCTGTCTCTCTGTCTCTCTGTCTCTCTGTCTCTCTGTCTCTCTGTCTCTCTGTCTCTCTGTCTCTCTGTCTCTCTGTCTCTCTGTCTCTCTGTCTCTCTGTCTCTCTGTCTCTCTGTCTCTCTGTCTCTCTGTCTCTCTGTCTCTCTGTCTCTCTGTCTCTCTGTCTCTCTGTCTCTCTGTCTCTCTGTCTCTCTGTCTCTCTGTCTCTCTGTCTCTCTGTCTCTCTGTCTCTCTGTCTCTCTGTCTCTCTGTCTCTCTGTCTCTCTGTCTCTCTGTCTCTCTGCATGTCTGTCTATCTGTGTGTCTATCTGTCTGTCTCTGTCTATTCTTTCACGATAGAGACTACACATTAAATCCGATTGAACTGAAATTTGGTCAAACGGAAGTGTCACTGTCAAAAAATGACGAGAAGTAATATCTCACGGAATTTGACTTGCAATATGTCATTTGAAAGCCCTTGAAAAAATCTATTCAGAACAGTCAAAATTATTTTTCCAACTGTCACCTGTCAAAATTAAAAAAAATGTCAAAATTGAAACTTAAACTGGATACTCTTCGAGAAGGTTTTGGGACGACACAACCGATTTGATTTTTCTGATTTTTTTTGTATTTTTTTAATTTTTTCTGATGGTTTCTCCTTTTTTCCCATTGTTCTATTTTTTTCTGTTTCTTGTTTTGTGGTTTTTTTCTCATTTTTATCTTTTCTGATATTTTCTCATTTATCTGATTTTTTTTTGGATTTTTTCTATTTTTTCTCGATTTTTTCTCATTTTATTGATCTTTTGTTTATCTGATTTTTTTAAATTTTTTTTAAATTTATTTCTCATTTTGTTCCATTTCTTTTGTTTTTTCATTGTTTTTTTCGATTATTATCTTCTCATTTTTCTGATTTTTTTGTTTTTCTCATGTTTTCTCTTTTTTTTTCTCACTTTTCTGATTTTTGTTTTGATTTTTTCTTATTTTTTTTATTACTTTTTTGAGTCTTTTCCTATTTTTTTCGGTTTTTTCTATTTTTTTCTCTCGTTTTTCTGATTTTTTTTTGGATTTTTTGAATTTTTTTTTTGGTTTTTGCCATGTTATCTACTTTTTTTTCTCATTTTTCTGATTTTTATTCTGATCTTTTAATATTTCTTTCTCTAGTTTTCCAATTTTTTCCCGTTTTTTTCGATTGTTTCTTTCATCTTTTTGATTTTTATCATTTTTGCTAGTTTTTTTCCTTTCAGATTCTTTTCCATTTTTCTTCTTTTTTGGATTTTTCCGTTTTTTTATTTTTTACTCATTGTTCTCGATTCCTATCTGATTTTTTTCGATTTTTTCTAATTTTTCTTCAATTTTTTTCATTGTTCTGTTTACTTATGTTTCTTTTGTTTTCTGATTTTTTCTCATTTTTTTCGGTTTTTTTGATTTTTTCTCATTGTTCTGATTTTTTTAATTTTTTCGATTTTTCTTTTCTGATTCTTTCTCATTTTTCCATTTTTTGGATTTTTTCCTTTTTTTTTTTAAATTTTTTTCTCGTTTTGTTCTCATTTTTCTTGTTTTTTATCTGAGTTTTTTCATTTTTTCCAATTTTCCTTCATTTTTTTTTGTTATTCCTTTTTTTCTATTTGTTTCTTTAATTTTCTGGTTTTTTCTCATTTTTTCGGTTTTCCATTTTTTTTTCTTATTTTCTGATTTTTCTTAATTTTTCCAATTTTTTTAGCTTTCCTGATGGTTTTTCATTTTGATTTTCTATTTATCTATTTTTTTTTGGATTTTTTTTTTCTTTTTTGATTTTTTCTTGTTTTTTTTTACTTTTTTACGATTTTATTTTATTGTTTTTTTTTTCTATATTTTTTCTAATATTTCTTTCATTTTTTTTCGTATGACTCTTGATTTTTTTCAATATTCTTCAATTCTTTCAAATTTATTTTTTTTTAGTTACAATTGTTTACGGTTTTACATTTGGTTGTTTTTTGGTTTTTTTTAAGATTATTTGTGTTTTTTGCTAATTTTTGCGATTTTTTGATATTTTCTTTTTTCTTTTTGTTGGGATTTTTTACCTTCCCTGTTGGTTTTTCGTTTTTCTGATTTTTTAGGATTTTTTTCGTTTTTTTTTATCCAGTTTTTTCCTGTCTAATTATTTCTCATTTTTCCGTTTTTTTTTATTTATTCGCTATTTTTGCATTTTTCTCATTTTTCTTGTTTTCATCTGTTTTTTTAATTTTTTTAATTTTTCTTCATTCTGTTTTTTTTTTTCTAATTCTTTCTTTTGTTTTCTGATTTATTTCTCATTTTTTTCGGTTTCATCGATTTTTTTTTTATTTTTTCGCTTTTTTTACCTTTCCTGATGGTTGTTTTCCAGTTTTCTGATTTTTTTGTATTTTTTTCTAGTTTTTTTTTTATTTTTTTTCTCGTTTTTAATCATTTTGATGATTTCTTGTTTACCTGTTTTTTTGGTTGTTTTCTATTTTTTTCTCTCATTTTGCTGATTTTTTAAAATTCTTTTTGTTTACCTCATGATCTTCTCTTTCTTTTCTCATTTTTCTGATTTTTTGTTTTTTTCTAATATTTTTTCTATTTATTTCTTTTGTTAACTAATTTTTTCTCAGTTTTTCGGTATTTTCGATTATTTTTTTTTGATTTTTCTGATTTATTTTATTTTTCCGATATTATTTACCTGATTTTTTTCTAGTTCTTTTTTATTCTTTTCTTGTTTTTTTTTCTTATTGTGATGATTTTTTATTCATCTGATTTTTTAGATTTTTTTTATTTTTCCTCATTTTTTCTGTTGCTTTTGTTCTGTCATTTTTTCGATTTTTTCAATTTTTTTTCCTCATTTTTCTGTTTTTTTTGGATTTTTAAATTTATTGTTTGTCATGTTGTTTTTTATTTTTTTGGTTTTTTTCCGTTTTTTTTTTCCTTTCTGATTCTTTCTCATTTTTTGGATTTTTGTATTTTTTACTTGCTTTTCACTTTTTTTCTGATTTTTTTCGATTTTTTTCTAATTTTCTTCATTTTAACTCATTGTTTTTTCTTGTATTTCTTTCTTTTGTTATCTCATTTATTCTCATTTTTGTTTAGATTTTTCGATTAGTTTTTTCATTTTTCTGATTTTTTAAAAATTTCCGATTTTTTCAGCTTTCCTGATTCTTTCTCATTTTTCTATTTTTTGGATTTATTCCTTTTGTTTTCAATTTTTTTTCATTTTTTCTAATTTTTTATTTTTTCTGATTTTTTCCCATTTAGTTCTTTTGTATTCTGATTTTTTTTCAATTTTGTTCGGTTTTTTGATTTTTTCTGCAATTTCTCCGATTTTTAAATTTTTTTTCTTGTTTTCTGAATTTTTCTCCATTTTTTTAGGTTTTTCTTGATTTTTTCTCCAATTTGTCTGATTTTTTAATTTTTTTCTCCTTTCTGAATTTTTCTCAGATTTCTATTTTTTTGATTTGTTCCTTTATTTTTCTAATTCTTTTCTGATTTTTTAAATTTTGTTTCCGTTTATTTTCATTTCTAATTTTTTCTCATTTTTCTGATTTTTTTGGATTTTTGCACTAATTTTTTTTAATATTTTTTATTGTTTTTGGTTTTTTCTCATTTTTCTGGTTTTTTTTTTCTGACATCTTCATATTTCTTTCTTTTGTTTTCTGATTTTTTCTCAGTTTTTCAGTTTTTTCGATTATTTTTTTCTGATTTTTCTGTTTTTTTTTTCATTAGGTTTATCTTTTCTGATTCTCTCATATATCTGAATTTTTTGGATCTTTTCCAATTTTTTTTCTCTCGTTTTTTTCTTTTGATGATTTTTTGTTTATCTGATTTTTTCGATGTTTTTTAAATGTTTCGTCATTTTTTCAATTTATTTTGTTTTCGCATATTTTCGATTTTTTCACTCATTTTTCTTATTTTTACGAATTTTTAAATTTTTTTTTATTTTTTCTCGTTTTTTCTCATTTTTCTGATTTTTTGTTTTTCTGATTTTCTCCTATTTTGTTTTCCGATTTTCCTGACTTTTTTTCTGTTTTTTCGATTTTTGTCCCATTTTTTTGTTTTTTCCCTTTTTTCTTTCTCATTTTTATATTTTTTTTGGATTTCTTCCTTTTATTTAATTTTCTTTATTTTTCTTTTCATTTTTCAAATTTTTTTTATTTGTTTCTAATTTTCTACATTTTTTCTCATTCTGTTTTTTCTTAATTTCTTTCATTTGTTTTTCTCGTTCTTCTTCTCATTTTTCTGATTTTTTTTAAATTTTTTTCCGATTTTTTTTTTATCGTTTCTGATTCATTCTCATTGTTCTCATTTTTTTGGATTCTTCCGGTTTTTTTTTTCTTTTCAAATTTTTTTATCGTTTTTTTCTGTTTTTCGGTTTTTTCGATCATTTTTTTCTGATTTTTCTGATTCTTTTTATTTTTCCATATTATTTTTGTTTCTGATTTTTCTCATTAATCTGATTTTTTTGATCTTATCTAATTTTTTTTTGTTTTTTTTTTTCTCGGTTTTTTCTTTTGATGATTTTTTGTGTATCTGATTTTTTCGATTTTTTGTTAAATGTTTCCTCATTTTTTCTATTTATTTTGTTTTCTGATTTTTTCGATTTTTTCACTTTTTCACTGGTTTTTTAATTTTTTTTTATTTTTTCTCGTTTTTTCTGATTTTTTCCTATTTTATTTTCTGATTTTTCTCACTTTTTTTCGGCTTTTTCGATTTTTGTCCCATTTATTTATTTTTTTCCCTTGTTTCTTTCTGATTGTTCCTCATTTTTAAATTTTTTTTAGATTTCATCCTTTTTTTTTTAATATTTTTATTTTTTTGATTGTTTCTAATTTTCTTCCTTTTTTCTCATTCTGTTTTTTCTTAATTTCTGTTGTGTTTCTTGTTTTTTTTTTCTCATTTTTCTGATTTTTCTCATTTTTTTTCGGTTTTTTCGATTTTTTCTCAAATTTTTTTGATTCTAATTAGTCTTTTTTCGTTCTTTTTCCTTTCTGATTCTTTCTCATTTTTGTATTTTTTGGATTTTTTCCTTTTTTTTCTAATTAATTTCAGATTTTTTAATTTTGTTCCGTTTATTTTCGTTTCTGATTTTTTCTCATTTTTCTGATTTTTTTTTTTGGATTTTCCATTAATTTTTTTTGTTTTTTATTATTGCTTTTTTCCGTTTTTTTCTCAGTTTTCGATTTTTTTGTATTTTTCTGATATTTTCCTAATTCTTTTGTTTTCTGATTGTTTCTCCCTTTTTCGTTTTTTTCTCAATTTTCTGTTTTTTGTTTAAATCTACCCATTTTTTTAAATTTTCCGGTTTTATATTTTTTTCCGTTTTTTTTTTCTGTCTATTTCTTTCTCATTTTTCTATTTTTTTGGATATTTCCCTTTTTTCGAATTTTTTCTCATTTTTCTTTGTTTTATTCTGATTTTTCTAGTTTTCTTTATTTTTTCTCATTCAGTTTTTTTCTATTACTTTCTTTTGTTTTCTGAATTTTCTCATTTTTTTATTCCTCTGATTTATTTGGACTTCCCATTTTTCCCATTTTTTGAACTTTTTCGATTTTTTCGTTTTTTTTCGTTTTTTTCCGTTTTTTTTACGATTTTTTTGAACTTTTCTTTTTTTCCGTATTTTATTTTTCATTTTTTTAATATAGTTTCTGATATTTTTAATTTTTTCCGATGTTCCTTTTTTTTTCTTGTGTTTTTTTGTATTTTTTTCTCATTTTTCTGATTTTTTTTGTTCTTTCTGCTTTTTTTAACACATCGCTACTGGTTAAATTTTCAATAAAAAAGTCACAGTCTAAACGTCATCATTTGATAACACACTTTTTTACTACATTAAATTTTTTTATATTCTAAATTTTGAATTGTGCTCCAAAAATAATCACAGTCTAAACTTCATAAATAATTAATCATTTTTTTCCAATTATTAATTTTTTAAAGGTAAATTTCCTGTTTTGGGCTAAAAATTTTAGTCCCAATCTTAAATAATTTTCTTGTAAAGAAAATAAAGTCATTGTTTTTTTTTTTGCCATTTTTTTACATATTATTTCTTCCTACGTGTTTTTCTTGAATAATTCCTGAAGGTATAATTAATTTATTTAGAAACTTTGATCCGATTCTCAATAAATGAAAATAAAATTTCTTAATTATTGTTGTTTCTTTTTAATTAGAATATTGTTAACAAAATTTCAGAAATTGCAATAATTATCTAAAAATATATTGTAAAATCACAGTCTAAACGTCATTATTAATAATTTTATTTATACCAGTTTTCATAACTTTATTAAAAATAAAATAAATCAGATAAAATCACAGTCTAAACATCATTTTCTTCCAAGTTTTACGATCAAAAAATATATACGCTAAAATCACAGTCTAAACGTTAATAAATTAACTGTTTGCAAATATGTATCAAAAATTTTAATTTCTTAACGTGCCTTACGATATGAGTTAACTGGCCGAAAGCGTCACGTAACGGGAAAGCGTTATGACTCCTCCAGACGACCTTCCCTCTTTTTCTCTTGCTGTCGTATCTCTCTCTAAAATATAATAAGATTTTAAAAGAATTTGTTTTTATTTAGATTTTTTTTTATATAATTTGTAATTTACTATTTTATATTTATTTTTTAATATATGAAAAGAGAGAGAGAGAGAGAGAAGAGAGAAAGAGAGAGAGAGAGATTGATTTTTTCCGATTTTTTGTTTATTATAATTTTGTTTTGGTATTTTATAATTTGTGTTGTTTTTTCTCATCTTCCTGTTTTTTTTTTAATTATTTCCAATTTTTTCTAATTTTTAGAATTTTTTTTATTTTTTTCTCATTTTTCTGTTTTTTTTTTGAATTATTTCCAATTTTTTCTAATTTTTTTCTCGTTTTTTTTTCCTCATTTTTCTTATTCTTTCTTTTTTCGTAATTTCTTTTTTTGAATTTTTCGTTTTTTTATTTTTTTTTTAATTTTTTTCGATATTTTATAATTTTTGTTTTTTTCTCATCTCTCTGTTTTTTTAAATTATTTCCAATTTTTTCTAATTTTTTTCTCGTTTTTTTTTTTCTCATTTTTCTAATTCTTTGTTTTTTCGTATTTTTTTTTGTTTTTTTTTCGACTTTTTCTTCATTTTTTTCTCATTGTTCTGTTTATTTTTTGTGTTTTCTAATTATTTGTCCTTTTTCCTCAGATTTTTTCTTTTTCGATTTTTTTTTCTTATTTTCTGAATTTTTTTTCCGTTTTTTTTTCGCAGGTTTTTTCTCATTTTTCTATTTTTTTTGGATTTTTCAATTTTTTTTTTTGATTTTTCCTTTGTTTTTAGTTTTTCTCATTTTTTTTATTTTTTGTTTATTCGTTTCTCTCTTGATTTTTTTTTATTTTCTTATTCGGTTTGTTTTGTATTTCTTTTTTTTTGTTTTCTGATTTTTTATATTTTTCTTATTTCTCTGTTTTTTTTTGGGATTCTTCAATTTCTTTTTCTGATTAACGGTTTTTTTTTTGAAAAAGTTTTCTGATTTTTTCTGTTTTTTTTTTTTTTAATTTTTGTTTTATTTTCTCCTTTTTTGTCTTATTTTTCTGATTGTTTTGTTTTTTTTCTATTTATTCCTTTTTTTTCCGATTTTTCCTCATTTTTTTATCTCTAATTTTTTCGATTTATTTCAATTTTTTAGAATTTTTAATTTTTTTTGTTTCAATTTTATCCGGGATTTTTTTTGATTGTTTTTCTAGTTTTGCATTTTTTCCAATATTTTCCAATTTCTTTGATGTTTTCCATTTTTTTTTTACTTTTTATTTTTTGTTTTTTTTTCATTTTTCTAATTTTTCCTCCTTTTTTTCTCAGTTTTTTTTCTAATTCTATCTTTTGTTTTTTAAATTTTTCTTATTCCTTAGATTCATTTGTTTTTTTTTTTTAATTTTTTCTTATTTTCCTGATTTTTTCTGTGGTTTTTTGTTTTTTTCTGTTTTTTGATTGTTTCAGTTCTTTTTTGATTTTTAAAATAACTTTTTCGATTTCTTTCGATTCCCTTTTATTTCATTCGATTTTTTTTTGATTTCCTTCAATTTTTTACTTTCCGAACAACAGAGTTGTATAGAAGGAAAGTATTGCGATCATGATATTTTGACCATACCTAGATTTTAACGGATCTTTACGTTTTGAGGTCACCTGAATCCATTTATACCATTTTTAGCATGATGTAATCCATTTATACCATTTTTAGCATGATGTCTGTCTGTGTGTGTGTCTGTGTGTCTGTGTGTCTGTGTGTGTGTCTGTGTGTGTGTCTGTGTGTGTGTGAACACGATAGCGTCTAAACGGCTGAACCGATTTAGATGAAATTTTATATACATATTTAGGGTAACAAGGAGACGACCTGTATAGATTTTGGAGTTAATCGGACAACCGGAAGTGACAGTTGCTATAAGTGATGACGTCATTACTTAACAAGATGACAATAAAGTTTTACACATATATTTTTTATACGTTATAGTTTAATTTCGAATGTTTAAAATTTTCAAAAAATTTTGCCATTGTTGCCAGATTTATTAAAAAGTATTTTTTTTTCATATTTTTCTTAAATAACCAAAATAATGCATTTTTATGAAAAATTACAGGATATGAAAGTTGTAGAACATAAAATTTTCTACACATTTTGTCATTACCGGTTTTTTGAATCCTTGATAGTTTCGCCGCTAGAGGGCGTGAAAAAAATTTATATTGACATTTTTGCGACTTTTTTAGATTTTGAGACAAAATTATGGAGTTTTATGAAAAATTACATGGTATCAAAATTGTAGAACATAAAATTTTCTATAAATTTTGTCATGACTATTTTTTCAAGTTGCACATAGTTTCGCCGCTAGTTTTTATTTTAATTTTTATCTTTATTAAATTATAATTTTTTAGTTAAATTTTTATATTAAAAATTTAAAAAAAATATCTTTAAATTTGTAATAATTAATTTTATAATTATAATTTTTTTCAAAATTTTTTTACAAAAATTTTGGAATTTTTAAAAAATTGGCTAAGAAATGTAAGATTATATTACGATTTTAAACTAAATTGAATAACTTTTAAAATATTAAAGTTATTGAAATGTGATTTTCACCATTCGAAAGATAATATAAAACTCTAAATTTTAAATGTATTTTAGTTTCTTAAAATTTTGAATTGTAATTATAATAGAAAAAATTAAGAATTTTTTTTAAATTTTTTGTAATTTTGTTTTTATCAATAAGTAGAAAATAAATGAAAAAAGTAAATAGCATATCCGAAAAAGATCCAAAAGTACTATGTGTGTAAATTATTTCATAATTTTAATATAGTATTTGTAAAAGTTATAGCAAAAAATGAAAAAAATTTAAACAATTCAATGGATTTACCCATGAATTTTTGGAAAAAAATTTGATTTTTTTTTTTGTTTTTTAAACTAACTTTATTAATGCATTTTGATCCAGAAAACCTAAAAAAAGGTCTGTTTCCAATTTTGAATAAAATTGAATGAGATATTAATGATTTATTGATTTTAAAATTATTCAAAAATAGGTTTGATTTGTTTTAAGGTTAAAATTAATATTAAAAATTTTAAAAAAGTTACCCTTAAATTTGTAGTAAAAAACTCTATAATTGTGATTTTTTCAAAATTTTATTCAAAAAATTGTAGAATTCCTCATTTTTTTTTTGAAATTTAATATAAGTTTAAAAAAAAAATTGAATAACTTTAAAAATATTAAAGATATTAAAATGTGATTTATACCATTCGATAGGTAATATAATTAATGTATTTTAATGCAGAAAAACTAAAATAATCGATTAAACAATTACTTTACTAGGAGTGTTCGGAAAGTTGGGTGGGATTACCCCCTCATTTTTTTAATTTTTATTCTGGTTTTTTCTTCTTTGTCTAATTTTTGTTTCTATTTTGTGATTTTTTTCTACTTATTCTAATTTTTTTAATTTTTTTTCCATTTCTTTTTTTTGTTTTCTGATTTTTTCTCATTTTTTTTTTCTCTGATTTTTTCAATTTATTTCAAGTCTTTAGAATTTTTAATTTTTTTTTTGTTACAATTTTATTCGGGATTTTTTTGATTATTTTTCTGGTATTCCTTTTTTCCCAATATTTTCCGATTTTTTTAATGTTTTCAATTTTTTTCTCATCTTTTTGATTTTTTTCTGTTGTTTTTTGTTTTTTGACTTTTTTCAATTCTTTTTTGATTTTTAAAATAATTTTCTTTCGATTCCTTTCGATTTCTTTCGATTTCTTTCGATTTCTTTCGATTTATTTCGATTTATTTCGATTTCTTTCGATTTCTTTCGATTTCTTTCGATTTCTTTCGATTTCTTTCGATTTCTTTCGATTTCTTTCGATTTCTTTCGATTTCTTTCGATTTATTTCGATTTATTTCGATTTCTTTCGATTTCTTTCGATTTCTTTCGATTTCTTTCGATTTCTTTCGATTTATTTCGATTTCTTTCGATTTCTTTCGATTTCTTTCGATTTCTTTCGATTTCTTTCGATTTCTTTCGATTTCTTTCGATTTCTTTCGATTTCTTTCGATTTCTTTCGATTTCTTTCGATTCTTTCGATTTCTTTCGATTTCTTTCGATTTATTTCGATTTATTTCGATTTCTTCGATTTCTTTCGATTTCTTTCGATTTCTTTCGATTTCTTTCGATTCTTTCGATTTCTTTCGATTTCTTTCGATTTCTTTCGTTTCTTTCGATTTCTTTCGATTTCTTTCGATTTCTTTCGATTTCTTTCGATTTCTTTCGATTTCTTTCGATTTATTTCGATTTCTTTCGATTTCTTTCGATTTCTTTCGATTCTTTCGATTTCCTTTTCGATTTCTTTCGATTTCTTTCGATTTCTTTCGATTTCTTTCGATTTCTTTCGATTTCTTTCGATTTCTTTCGATTTCTTTCGATTTCTTTCGATTTCTTTCGATTTCTTTCGATTCTTTCGATTTCTTTCGATTTCTTTCGATTTCTTTCGATTTCTTTCGATTTCTTTCGATTTCTTCGATTTCTTTCGATTTCCTTTCGATTTCTTTCGATTTCTTTCGATTTCTTTCGATTTCTTTCGATTTCTTCGATTTCTTTCGATTTATTCGATTTCTTTCGATTTCTTTCGATTTCTTTCGATTCTTTCGATTTCTTTCGATTTCTTTCGATTTCTTTCGATTTCTTTCGATTTCTTTCGATTTCTTTCGATTTCTTTCGATTTCTTTCGATTTCTTTCGATTTCTTTCGATTTCTTTCGATTTCTTTCGATTTCTTTCGATTTCTTTCGATTTCTTTCGATTTCTTCGATTTCTTTCGATTTCTTTCGATTCTTTCGATTTCTTTCGATTTCTTTCGATTCTTTCGATTTCTTCGATTTCTTTCGATTTCTTTCGATTTCTTTCGATTTCTTCGATTCTTCGATTTCTTTCGATTTCTTTCGATTTCTTTCGATTTCTTTCGATTTCTTTCGATTTATTTCGATTTATTTCGATTTCTTTCGATTTCTTTCGATTTCTTTCGATTTCTTTCGATTTCTTTCGATTTATTTCGATTTCTTTCGATTCTTTCGATTTCTTTCGATTTCTTTCGATTTCTTTCGATTTCTTTCGATTTCTTTCGATTTCTTTCGATTTCTTTCGATTTCTTTCGATTTCTTTTCGATTCTTTCGATTTCTTTCGATTTCTTTCGATTTATTTCGATTTATTTCGATTCTTTCGATTTCTTTCGATTTCTTTCGATTTCTTTCGATTTCTTTCGATTTCTTTCGATTTCTTTCGATTTCTTTCGATTTCTTTCGATTTCTTTCGATTTCTTTCGATTTCTTTCGATTTTCTTTCGATTTCTTTCGATTTATTTCGATTTCTTTCGATTTCTTTCGATTCTTTCGATTTCTTTCGATTTCTTTCGATTTCTTTCGATTTCTTTCGATTTCTTTCGATTTCTTTCGATTTCTTCGATTTCTTTCGATTTCTTTCGATTTCTTTCGATTTCTTTCGATTTCTTTCGATTTCTTTCGATTTCTTTCGATTTCTTTCGATTTCTTTCGATTTCTTTCGATTTCTTTCGATTTCTTTCGATTTCTTTCGATTTCTTTCGATTTCTTTCGATTTCTTTCGATTTCTTTCGATTTCTTTCGATTTATTCGATTTCTTTCGATTTCTTTCGATTTCTTTCGATTTCTTTCGATTTCTTTCGATTTCTTTCGATTTCTTTCGATTTCTTTCGATTTCTTTCGATTTCTTTCGATTTCTTTCGATTCTTTCGATTTCTTTCGATTATTTCGATTTTCTTTCGATTTCTTTCGATTTCTTTCGATTTCTTTCGATTTCTTTCGATTTCTTTCGATTTCTTTCGATTTCTTTCGATTTCTTTCGATTTCTTTCGATTTCTTTCGATTTCTTTCGATTTCTTTCGATTTCTTTCGATTTCTTTCGATTTCTTTCGATTTCTTTCGATTTCTTTCGATTTCTTTCGATTTCTTTCGATTTCTTTCGATTTCTTTCGATTTCTTTCGATTTCTTTCGATTTCTTTCGATTTCTTTTTGTTTTTTCGATTTCTTTCGATTTCTTTCGATTTCTTTCGATTTCTTTCGATTTCTTTCGATTTCTTTCGATTTCTTTCGATTTCTTTCGATTTCTTTCGATTTCTTTCGATTTCTTTCGATTTCTTTCGATTTCTTTCGATTTCTTTCGATTTCTTTCGATTTCTTTCGATTCTTTCGATTTCTTTCGATTTCTTTCGATTTCTTTCGATTTCTTTCGATTTCCTTTCGATTTTATTTCGATTTCTTTCGATTTCTTTCGATTTCTTTCGATTTCTTTCGATTTTCGATTCTTTCGATTTCTTTCGATTTCTTTCGATTTCTTTCGATTTCTTTCGATTTCTTTCGATTTCTTTCGATTTCTTTCGATTTTCTTTCGATTTCTTTCGATTTCTTTCGATTTCTTTCGATTTCTTTCGATTTCTTTCGATTTCTTTCGATTTCTTTCGATTTCTTTCGATTTCTTTCGATTTCTTTCGATTTTTTCGATTTCTTTCGATTTCTTTCGATTTCTTTCGATTTCTTTCGATTTCTTTCGATTTCTTTCGATTTCTTTCGATTTCTTTCGATTTCTTTCGATTTCTTTCGATTTCTTTCGATTCTTTCGATTTCTTTCGATTTCTTTCGATTTCTCGATTTCTTTCGAGTTCTTTCGATTTCTTTCGATTTCTTTCGATTTCTTTCGATTTCTTTCGATTCTTTCGATTTCTTTCGATTTCTTTCGATTTCTTTCGATTTCTTTCGATTTCTTTCGATTTCTTTCGATTTCTTCGATTTCTTTCGATTTCTTTCGATTTCTTTCGATTTCTTTCGATTTCTTTCGATTTCTTTCGATTTCTTTCGATTTCTTTCGATTTCTTTTCGATTTCTTTCGATTTCTTTCGATTTCTTTCGATTTCTTTCGATTTCTTTCGACTTTCGATTTATTTCGATTTCTTTCGATTTCTTTCGATTTCTTTCGATTTCTTTCGATTTCTTTCGATTTCTTTCGATTTCTTTCGATTTCTTTCGATTTCTTTCGATTTCTTTCGATTTATTTCGATTTATTTCGATTTCTTTCGATTTCTTTCGATTTCTTTCGATTTCTTTCGATTTCTTTCGATTTCTTTCGATTTCTTTCGATTTCTTTCGATTTCTTTCGATTTCTTTCGATTTCTTTCGATTTCTTTCGATTTCTTTCGATTTCTTTCGATTTCTTTCGATTTCTTTCGATTTCTTTCGATTTCTTTCGATTTCTTTCGATTTCTTTCGATTTCTTTCGATTTCTTTCGATTTCTTTCGATTTCTTTCGATTTCTTTCGATTTCTTTCGATTTCTTTCGATTTCTTTCGATTTCTTTCGATTTCTTTCGATTTCTTTCGATTTCTTTCGATTTCTTTCGATTTCTTTCGATTTCTTTCGATTTCTTTCGATTTCTTTCGATTTCTTTCGATTTCTTTCGATTTCTTTCGATTTCTTTCGATTTCTTTCGATTTCTTTCGATTTCTTTCGATTTCTTTCGATTTCTTTCGATTTCTTTCGATTTATTTCGATTTATTTCGATTTCTTTCGATTTCTTTCGATTTCTTTCGATTTCTTTCGATTTCTTTCGATTTCTTTCGATTTCTTTCGATTTATTTCGATTTCTTTCGATTTCTTTCGATTTCTTTCGATTTCTTTCGATTTCTTTCGATTTCTTTCGATTTCTTTCGATTTATTTCGATTTATTTCGATTTCTTTCGATTTCTTTCGATTTCTTTCGATTTCTTTCGATTTCTTTCGATTTATTTCGATTTATTTCGATTTCTTTCGATTTCTTTCGATTTCTTTCGATTTCTTTCGATTTCTTTCGATTTCTTTCGATTTCTTTCGATTTCTTTCGATTTCTTTCGATTTCTTTCGATTTCTTTCGATTTCTTTCGATTTCTTTCGATTTCTTTCGATTTCTTTCGATTTCTTTCGATTTCTTTCGATTTCTTTCGATTTCTTTCGATTTCTTTCGATTTCTTTCGATTTCTTTCGATTTCTTTCGATTTCTTTCGATTTCTTTCGATTTCTTTCGATTTCTCTAAATTTCTTTCGATTTATTTCGATTTTCTTCAATTTTTTTCAATTTCTTCGAATTTTTTCTTCTATTCCGATTTTTTCACTTTTCACTTAAACGTAACAACTCAGTTTCTGACGGGGGTCCCCCCCCCCCCGACCGTAAAATATTTTTTGTTAAAAAAAGAAATTGCTCACAGTCTAAGCGTATTTTTTGTAATAAAAATGTACAAGAAACACTTGTTATTACATATTTTAAAAGCAACTATCATTTTTAATTGATAGAGTCACAGTCTAAACGTAATTTTTTCTTTTACCAGTTTTTCATACTTTTCAATTATTTCAGTAAAAAATTATAAATGTAAAACAGTCACAGTCTAAATATCTTCTTATTAACAACATTTTTTTGAATTTTTCGTTCAATAAATATATACCGTAAAGTCACAGTCTAAACATTATTACATGTAAAATAACATTAATGGAAAATTTTAATTTCTCCAATTTTCTTAAGCTTAAAAGATTTTTAATTATAAACTTTTTGATCACAGTCTAAACGTAATTATAAACAATTATATAGTCACATTCTAATCGTCATTAATAATTAATCGTTCTTTTAAACCTTTCGTTAATATATTCAATGCTTTGGATTGATGTTTATTTATAGTTTTTTTTTATATATTTCCGTAAAGTCACAGTCTAAACGTCCCCACTCATAATTAACTTTAATTTAAACAAATATGTTAATAACAGTCTAAACGTCAACATTGATAAGTTAATTTCCCATAACAGGTAATAAATATTATAAGTCACATTCTAAACATCATTATTGTTGAATTCGTTTGGAACATATTTTTGATTTACTTGTCATATGTCAAAAATATCAAACTTTAACGAGTTATCTTAAAACTAAACTAATTTATAAACAATGTTGTCATGGCACCGTACGTGTTAAAAATAGAGGGGCAAATAGCTGGAAGTTCGTGTACACAAATTAGGGTAGCGGTTTCGGGAGCATCAGCCATTATTTGTTAGTTCCGCTCTGACTTAACTGTCAATTTGTTGGAGATATATTGGCAAGTGGAGGATCTGATAAGGGTGCCGTGTTGAAATGAAATAAATTTGCGGTTTTGTTTATTTTTGCCTCTTTTCACATTCACTAAAACAATTGCCTTTTATGTCTGATTGTGTGTAAGGGATGAATAAAGTTACTAAAAATTGGAAAAATCACAGTCTAAACGACTTTTATTAAGTAAACTTTTGACTTTTAAATTGTTGACACTCGCTATAACAGTTTAAACTACATTACTAAACTTATTTTTTTGTAATTTATCTCAATTTTTCTGTATTTAAAGCACAGTCTAAACGTCATTTATTAACTGAATTTTTTTTCTTCTAAATCGTTGTCAAACACTATCACAGTCTAAACTACATTAATAAAGTTATTTTTGAGCGTTAGCAAAAAATTCCAATATTTTCTATGGTAAAGTCACAGTCTAAACGTCATTTATTAACTGAATTTTTTTCTTTCAAATCGTTGTCACACACTATCACAGTCTAAACTACATTAATAAAGTTATTTTTGAGCGTTAGCAAAAAATTCCAATATTTTCTATGGTAAAGTCACAGTCTAAACGTCATTTATTAACTGAATTTTTTTTCTTCTAAATCGTTGTCAAACACTATCACAGTCTAAACTACATTAATAAAGTTATTTTTGAGCGTTAGCAAAAAATTCCAATATTTTCTATGGTAAAGTCACAGTCTAAACGTCATTTATTAACTGAATTTTTTTTCTTCTAAATCGTTGTCAAACACTATCACAGTCTAAACTACATTAATAAAGTTATTTTTGAGCTTTAGCAAAAAATTCCAATATTTTCTATGGTAAAGTCACAGTCTAAACGTCATTTATTAACTGAATTTTTTTCTTTCAAATCGTTGTCACACACTATCACAGTCTAAACTACATTAATAAAGTTATTTTTGAGCGTTAGCAAAAAATTCCAATATTTTCTATGGTAAAGTCACAGTCTAAACGTCATTTATTAACTGAATTTTTTTTCTTCTAAATCGTTGTCAAACACTATCACAGTCTAAACTACATTAATAAAGTTATTTTTGAGCGTTAGCAAAAAATTCCAATATTTTCTATGGTAAAGTCACAGTCTAAACGTCATTTATTAACTGAATTTTTTTCTTTCAAATCGTTGTCACACACTATCACAGTCTAAACTACATTAATAAAGTTATTTTTGAGCGTTAGCAAAAAATTCCAATTTTTTCTATGGTAAAGTCACAGTCTAAACGTCATTTATTAACTGAATTTTTTTTCTTCTAAATCGTTGTCAAACACTATCACAGTCTAAACTACATTAATAAAGTTATTTTTGAGCGTTAGCAAAAAATTCCAATATTTTCTATGGTAAAGTCACAGTCTAAACGTCATTTATTAACTGAATTTTTTTTCTTCTAAATCGTTGTCAAACACTATCACAGTCTAAACTACATTAATAAAGTTATTTTTGAGCGTTAGCAAAAAATTCCAATATTTTCTATGGTAAAGTCACAGTCTAAACGTCATTTATTAACTGAATTTTTTTCTTTCAAATCGTTGTCACACACTATCACAGTCTAAACTACATTAATAAAGTTATTTTTGAGCGTTAGCAAAAAATTCCAATATTTTCTATGGTAAAGTCACAGTCTAAACGTCATTTATTAACTGAATTTTTTTTCTTCTAAATCGTTGTCAAACACTATCACAGTCTAAACTACATTAATAAAGTTATTTTTGAGCGTTAGCAAAAAATTCCAATATTTTCTATGGTAAAGTCACAGTCTAAACGTCATTTATTAACTGAATTTTTTTCTTTCAAATCGTTGTCACACACTATCACAGTCTAAACTACATTAATAAAGTTATTTTTGAGCGTTAGCAAAAAATTCCAATATTTTCTATGGTAAAGTCACAGTCTAAACGTCATTTATTAACTGAATTTTTTTTCTTCTAAATCGTTGTCAAACACTATCACAGTCTAAACTACATTAATAAAGTTATTTTTGAGCTTTAGCAAAAAATTCCAATATTTTCTATGGTAAAGTCACAGTCTAAACGTCATTTATTAACTGAATTTTTTTCTTTCAAATCGTTGTCACACACTATCACAGTCTAAACTACATTAATAAAGTTATTTTTGAGCTTTAGCAAAAAATTCCAATATTTTCTATGGTAAAGTCACAGTCTAAACGTCATTTATTAACTGAATTTTTTTCTTTCAAATCGTTGTCACACACTATCACAGTCTAAACTACATTAATAAAGTTATTTTTGAGCTTTAGCAAAAAATTCCAATATTTTCTATGGTAAAGTCACAGTCTAAACGTCATTTATTAACTGAATTTTTTTTCTTCTAAATCGTTGTCAAACACTATCACAGTCTAAACTACATTAATAAAGTTATTTTTGAGCGTTAGCAAACAATTCAAATATTTTCTATGGTACAGTCACAGTCTAAACGTTATTTATTAACTGAATTTTTTTCTTTCAAATCGTTGTCACACACTATCACAGTCTAAACTACATTAATAAAGTTATTTTTGAGCTTTAGCAAAAAATTCCAATATTTTCTATGGTAAAGTCACAGTCTAAACGTCATTTATTAACTGAATTTTTTTTCTTCTAAATCGTTGTCAAACACTATCACAGTCTAAACTACATTAATAAAGTTATTTTTGAGCTTTAGCAAAAAATTCCAATATTTTCTATGGTAAAGTCACAGTCTAAACGTCATTTATTAACTGAATTTTTTTCTTTCAGATCGTTGTCACACACTATCACAGTCTAAACTACATTAATAAAGTTATTTTTGAGCGTTAGCAAAAAATTCCAATATTTTCTATGGTAAAGTCACAGTCTAAACGTCATTTATTAACTGAATTTTTTTTCTTCTAAATCGTTGTCAAACACTATCACAGTCTAAACTACATTAATAAAGTTATTTTTGAGCTTTAGCAAAAAATTCCAATATTTTCTATGGTAAAGTCACAGTCTAAACGTCATTTATTAACTGAATTTTTTTCTTTCAGATCGTTGTCACACACTATCACAGTCTAAACTACATTAATAAAGTTATTTTTGAGCGTTAGCAAAAAATTCCAATATTTTCTATGGTAAAGTCACAGTCTAAACGTCATTTATTAACTGAATTTTTTTTCTTCTAAATCGTTGTCAAACACTATCACAGTCTAAACTACATTAATAAAGTTATTTTTGAGCTTTAGCAAAAAATTCCAATATTTTCTATGGTAAAGTCACAGTCTAAACGTCATTTATTAACTGAATTTTTTTCTTTCAAATCGTTGTCACACACTATCACAGTCTAAACTACATTAATAAAGTTATTTTTGAGCGTTAGCAAAAAATTCCAATATTTTCTATGGTAAAGTCACAGTCTTAACGTCATTTATTAACTGAATTTTTTTTCTTCTAAATCGTTGTCAAACACTATCACAGTCTAAACTACATTAATAAAGTTATTTTTGAGCTTTAGCAAAAAATTCCAATATTTTCTATGGTAAAGTCACAGTCTAAACGTCATTTATTAACTGAATTTTTTTCTTTCAAATCGTTGTCACACACTATCACAGTCTAAACTACATTAATAAAGTTATTTTTGAGCGTTAGCAAAAAATTCCAATATTTTCTATGGTAAAGTCACAGTCTAAACGTCATTTATTAACTGAATTTTTTTTCTTCTAAATCGTTGTCAAACACTATCACAGTCTAAACTACATTAATAAAGTTATTTTTGAGCGTTAGCAAAAAATTCCAATATTTTCTATGGTAAAGTCACAGTCTAAACGTCATTTATTAACTGAATTTTTTTCTGTTAAATTGTTGTCAAATACTATCACAGTCTAAACTACATTAATAAAGTTATTTTTGAGCTTTAGCAAAAAATTCTCCCATTTTCAATTGTACTGTCAGAGTCTAAACGTCATTTATTAACTGAATTTTTTTTCTTTTAAATCATTTTCAAATACTATCACAGTCTAAACTACATTAATAAAGTTATTTTTGAGCTTTAGCAAAAAATTCTCCCATTTTCAATTGTACTGTCACAGTCTAAACGTCATTTATTAACTGAATTTTTTTTCTTTTAAATCGTTGTCAAACACTATCACAGTCTAAACTACATTAATAAAGTTATTTTTGAGCTTTAGCAAAAAATTCTCCCATTTTCAATTGTACTGTCAGAGTCTAAACGTCATTTATTAACTGAATTTTTTTTCTTTTAAATCATTTTCAAATACTATCACAGTCTAAACTACATTAATAAAGTTATTTTTGAGCTTTAGCAAAAAATTCTCCCATTTTCAATTGTACTGTCACAGTCTAAACGTCATTTATTAACTGAATTTTTTTTCTTTTAAATCGTTGTCAAACACTATCACAGTCTAAACTACATTAATAAAGTTATTTTTGAGCTTTGGCAAAAAATTCCCCTATTTTCAATTGTACTGTCACAGTCTAAACGTCATTTATTAACTGAATTTTTTTTCTTTTAAATCGTTCTCAAACACTATCACAGTCTAAACTACATTAATAAAGTTATTTTTGAGCTTTAGCAAAAAATTCTCCCATTTTCAATTGTACTGTCAGAGTCTAAACGTCATTTATTAACTGAATTTTTTTTCTTTTAAATCATTGTCAAATACTATCACAGTCTAAACTACATTAATAAAGTTATTTTTGAGCTTTAGCAAAAAATTCTCCCATTTTCAATTGTACTGTCACAGTCTAAACGTCATTTATTAACTGAATTTTTTTTCTTTTAAATCGTTGTCACACACTATCACAGTCTAAACTACATTAATAAAGTTATTTTTGAGCGTTAGCAAAAAATTCCAATATTTTCTATGGTAAAGTCACAGTCTAAACGTCATTTATTAACTGAATTTTTTTTCTTCTAAATCGTTGTCAAACACTATCACAGTCTAAACTACATTAATAAAGTTATTTTTGAGCTTTAGCAAAAAATTCCAATATTTTCTATGGTAAAGTCACAGTCTAAACGTCATTTATTAACTGAATTTTTTTCTTTCAAATCGTTGTCACACACTATCACAGTCTAAACTACATTAATAAAGTTATTTTTGAGCGTTAGCAAAAAATTCCAATATTTTCTATGGTAAAGTCACAGTCTAAACGTCATTTATTAACTGAATTTTTTTTCTTCTAAATCGTTGTCAAACACTATCACAGTCTAAACTACATTAATAAAGTTATTTTTGAGCGTTAGCAAAAAATTCCAATATTTTCTATGGTAAAGTCACAGTCTAAACGTCATTTATTAACTGAATTTTTTTCTTTCAAATCGTTGTCACACACTATCACAGTCTAAACTACATTAATAAAGTTATTTTTGAGCGTTAGCAAAAAATTCCAATATTTTCTATGGTAAAGTCACAGTCTAAACGTCATTTATTAACTGAATTTTTTTTCTTCTAAATCGTTGTCAAACACTATCACAGTCTAAACTACATTAATAAAGTTATTTTTGAGCTTTAGCAAAAAATTCCAATATTTTCTATGGTAAAGTCACAGTCTAAACGTCATTTATTAACTGAATTTTTTTCTTTCAAATCGTTGTTACACACTATCACAGTCTTAAACTACATTAATAAAGTTATTTTTGAGCTTTAGCAAAAAATTCCAATATTTTCTATGGTAAAGTCACAGTCTAAACGTCATTTATTAACTGAATTTTTTTCTTTCAAATCGTTGTCACACACTATCACAGTCTAAACTACATTAATAAAGTTATTTTTGAGCGTTAGCAAACAATTCAAATATTTTCTATGGTACAGTCACAGTCTAAACGTTATTTATTAACTGAATTTTTTTCTTTCAAATCGTTGTCACACACTATCACAGTCTAAACTACATTAATAAAGTTATTTTTGAGCTTTAGCAAAAAATTCCAATATTTTCTATGGTAAAGTCACAGTCTAAACGTCATTTATTAACTGAATTTTTTTCTTTCAAATCGTTGTCACACACTATCACAGTCTAAACTACATTAATAAAGTTATTTTTGAGCGTTAGCAAAAAATTCCAATATTTTCTATGGTAAAGTCACAGTCTAAACGTCATTTATTAACTGAATTTTTTTTCTTCTAAATCGTTGTCAAACACTATCACAGTCTAAACTACATTAATAAAGTTATTTTTGAGCTTTAGCAAAAAATTCCAATATTTTCTATGGTAAAGTCACAGTCTAAACGTCATTTATTAACTGAATTTTTTTCTTTCAAATCGTTGTCACACACTATCACAGTCTAAACTACATTAATAAAGTTATTTTTGAGCGTTAGCAAAAAATTCCAATATTTTCTATGGTAAAGTCACAGTCTAAACGTCATTTATTAACTGAATTTTTTTTCTTCTAAATCGTTGTCAAACACTATCACAGTCTAAACTACATTAATAAAGTTATTTTTGAGCTTTAGCAAAAAATTCCAATATTTTCTATGGTAAAGTCACAGTCTAAACGTCATTTATTAACTGAATTTTTTTCTTTCAAATCGTTGTCACACACTATCACAGTCTAAACTACATTAATAAAGTTATTTTTGAGCGTTAGCAAAAAATTCCAATATTTTCTATGGTAAAGTCACAGTCTAAACGTCATTTATTAACTGAATTTTTTTTCTTCTAAATCGTTGTCAAACACTATCACAGTCTAAACTACATTAATAAAGTTATTTTTGAGCTTTAGCAAAAAATTCCAATATTTTCTATGGTAAAGTCACAGTCTAAACGTCATTTATTAACTGAATTTTTTTCTTTCAAATCGTTGTCACACACTATCACAGTCTAAACTACATTAATAAAGTTATTTTTGAGCTTTAGCAAAAAATTCCAATATTTTCTATGGTAAAGTCACAGTCTAAACGTCATTTATTAACTGAATTTTTTTCTTTCAAATCGTTGTCACACACTATCACAGTCTAAACTACATTAATAAAGTTATTTTTGAGCTTTAGCAAAAAATTCCAATATTTTCTATGGTAAAGTCACAGTCTAAACGTCATTTATTAACTGAATTTTTTTCTGTTAAATTGTTGTCAAATACTATCACAGTCTAAACTACATTAATAAAGTTATTTTTGAGCTTTAGCAAAAAATTCCAATATTTTCTATGGTAAAGTCACAGTCTAAACGTCATTTATTAACTGAATTTTTTTCTGTTAAATTGTTGTCAAATACTATCACAGTCTAAACTACATTAATAAAGTTATTTTTGAGCGTTAGCAAAAAATTCCAATATTTTCTATGGTAAAGTCACAGTCTAAACGTCATTTATTAACTGAATTTTTTTTCTTCTAAATCGTTGTCAAACACTATCACAGTCTAAACTACATTAATAAAGTTATTTTTGAGCTTTAGCAAAAAATTCCAATATTTTCTATGGTAAAGTCACAGTCTAAACGTCATTTATTAACTGAATTTTTTTCTGTTAAATTGTTGTCAAATACTATCACAGTCTAAACTACATTAATAAAGTTATTTTTGAGCGTTAGCAAAAAATTCCAATATTTTCTATGGTAAAGTCACAGTCTAAACGTCATTTATTAACTGAATTTTTTTCTGTTAAATTGTTGTCAAATACTATCACAGTCTAAACTACATTAATAAAGTTATTTTTGAGCTTTAGCAAAAAATTCCAATATTTTCTATGGTAAAGTCACAGTCTAAACGTCATTTATTAACTGAATTTTTTTCTGTTAAATTGTTGTCAAATACTATCACAGTCTAAACTACATTAATAAAGTTATTTTTGAGCTTTAGCAAAAAATTCTCCCATTTTCAATTGTACTGTCACAGTCTAAACGTCATTTATTAACTGAATTTTTTTTCTTTTAAAACGTTGTCAAACACTATCACAGTCTAAACTACATTAATAAAATTATTTTTGAGCTTTGGCAAAAAATTCCCCTATTTTCAATTGTACTGTCACAGTCTAAACGTCATTTATTAACTGAATTTTTTTTCTTTTAAATCGTTGTCAAACACTATCACAGTCTAAACTACATTAATAAAGTTATTTTTGAGCTTTGGCAAAAAATTCCCCTATTTTCAATTGTACTGTCACAGTCTAAACGTCATTTATTAACTGAATTTTTTTTCTTTTAAATCGTTGTCAAACACTATCACAGTCCAAACTACATTAATAAAATTATTTTTGAGCTTTGGCAAAAAATTCCCCTATTTTCAATTGTACTGTCACAGTCTAAACGTCATTTATTAACTGAATTTTTTTTCTTTTAAATCGTTCTCAAACACTATCACAGTCTAAACTACATTAATAAAGTTATTTTTGAGCTTTAGCAAAAAATTCTCCCATTTTCAATTGTACTGTCAGAGTCTAAACGTCATTTATTAACTGAATTTTTTTTCTTTTAAATCATTGTCAAATACTATCACAGTCTAAACTACATTAATAAAGTTATTTTTGAGCTTTAGCAAAAAATTCTCCCATTTTCAATTGTACTGTCACAGTCTAAACGTCATTTATTAACTGAATTTTTTTTCTTTTAAATCGTTGTCAAATACTATCACAGTCTAAACTACATTAATAAAGTTATTTTTGAGCTTTAGCAAAAAATTCCCCTATTTTCAATTGTACTGTCACAGTCTAAACGTCATTTATTAACTGAATTTTTTTTCTTTTAAATCGTTCTCAAACACTATCACAGTCTAAACTACATTAATAAAGTTATTTTTGAGCTTTAGCAAAAAATTCTCCTATTTTCAATTGTACTGTCACAGTCTAAACGTCATTTATTAACTGAATTTTTTTTCTTTTAAATCGTTGTCAAATACTATCACAGTCTAAACTACATTAATAAAGTTATTTTTGAGCTTTAGCAAAAAATTCCCCCATTTTCAATTGTACTGTCACAGTCTAAACGTCATTTATTAACTGAATTTTTTTTCTTTTAAATCGTTGTCAAATACTATCACAGTCTAAACTACATTAATAAAATTATTTTTGAGCTTTGGCAAAAAATTCCCCTATTTTCAATTGTACTGTCACAGTCTAAACGTCATTTATTAACTGAATTTTTTTTCTTTTAAATCGTTCTCAAACACTATCACAGTCTAAACTACATTAATAAAGTTATTTTTGAGCTTTAGCAAAAAATTCTCCCATTTTCAATTGTACTGTCACAGTCTAAACGTCATTTATTAACTGAATTTTTTTTCTTTTAAATCGTTGTCAAATACTATCACAGTCTAAACTACATTAATAAAGTTATTTTTGAGCTTTAGCAAAAAATTCTCCTATTTTCAATTGTACTGTCACAGTCTAAACGTCATTTATTAACTGAATTTTTTTTCTTTTAAATCGTTGTCAAATACTATCACAGTCTAAACTACATTAATAAAGTTATTTTTGAGCTTTAGCAAAAAATTCTCCCATTTTCAATTGTACTGTCACAGTCTAAACGTCATTTATTAACTGAATTTTTTTTCTTTTAAATCGTTGTCAAATACTATCACAGTCTAAACTACATTAATAAAGTTATTTTTGAGCTTTAGCAAAAAATTCTCCCATTTTCAATTGTACTGTCACAGTCTAAACGTCATTTATTAACTGAATTTTTTTTCTTTTAAATCGTTGTCAAATACTATCACAGTCTAAACTACATTAATAAAGTTATTTTTGAGCTTTAGCAAAAAATTCTCCCATTTTCAATTGTACTGTCACAGTCTAAACGTCATTTATTAACTGAATTTTTTTTCTTTTAAATCGTTGTCAAATACTATCACAGTCTAAACTACATTAATAAAGTTATTTTTGAGCTTTAGCAAAAAATTCTCCTATTTTCAATTGTACTGTCACAGTCTAAACGTCATTTATTAACTGAATTTTTTTTCTTTTAAATCGTTCTCAAACACTATCACAGTCTAAACTACATTAATAAAGTTATTTTTGAGCTTTAGCAAAAAATTCTCCCATTTTCAATTGTACTGTCACAGTCTAAACGTCATTTATTAACTGAATTTTTTTTCTTTTAAATCGTTGTCAAATACTATCACAGTCTAAACTACATTAATAAAGTTATTTTTGAGCTTTAGCAAAAAATTCTCCCATTTTCAATTGTACTGTCACAGTCTAAACGTCATTTATTAACTGAATTTTTTTTCTTTTAAATCGTTGTCAAATACTATCACAGTCTAAACTACATTAATAAAGTTATTTTTGAGCTTTAGCAAAAAATTCTCCCATTTTCAATTGTACTGTCACAGTCTAAACGTCATTTATTAACTGAATTTTTTTTCTTTTAAATCGTTGTCAAATACTATCACAGTCTAAACTACATTAATAAAGTTATTTTTGAGCTTTAGCAAAAAATTCTCCCATTTTCAATTGTACTGTCACAGTCTAAACGTCATTTATTAACTGAATTTTTTTTCTTTTAAATCGTTGTCAAATACTATCACAGTCTAAACTACATTAATAAAGTTATTTTTGAGCTTTAGCAAAAAATTCTCCCATTTTCAATTGTACTGTCACAGTCTAAACGTCATTTATTAACTGAATTTTTTTTCTTTTAAATCGTTGTCAAATACTATCACAGTCTAAACTACATTAATAAAGTTATTTTTGAGCTTTAGCAAAAAATTCTCCCATTTTCAATTGTACTGTCACAGTCTAAACGTCATTTATTAACTGAATTTTTTTTCTTTTAAATCGTTGTCAAATACTATCACAGTCTAAACTACATTAATAAAGTTATTTTTGAGCTTTAGCAAAAAATTCTCCCATTTTCAATTGTACTGTCACAGTCTAAACGTCATTTATTAACTGAATTTTTTTTCTTTTAAATCGTTGTCAAATACTATCACAGTCTAAACTACATTAATAAAGTTATTTTTGAGCTTTAGCAAAAAATTCTCCCATTTTCAATTGTACTGTCACAGTCTAAACGTCATTTATTAACTGAATTTTTTTTCTTTTAAATCGTTGTCAAATACTATCACAGTCTAAACTACATTAATAAAGTTATTTTTGAGCTTTAGCAAAAAATTCTCCCATTTTCAATTGTACTGTCACAGTCTAAACGTCATTTATTAACTGAATTTTTTTTCTTTTAAATCGTTGTCAAATACTATCACAGTCTAAACTACATTAATAAAATTATTTTTGAGCTTTGGCAAAAAATTCCCCTATTTTCAATTGTACTGTCACAGTCTAAACGTCATTTATTAACTGAATTTTTTTTCTTTTAAATCGTTCTCAAATACTATCACAGTCTAAACCACATTAATAAAGTTATTTTTGAGCTTTAGCAAAAAATTCTCCCATTTTCAATTGTACTGTCACAGTCTAAACGTCATTTATTAACTGAATTTTTTTTCTTTTACATCGTTGTCAAACACTATCACAGTCTAAACTACATTAATAAAATTATTTTTGAGCTTTAGCAAAAAATTCTCCCATTTTCAATTGTACTGTCACAGTCTAAACGTCATTTATTAACTGAATTTTTTTTCTTTTAAATCGTTGTCAAATACTATCACAGTCTAAACTACATTAATAAAATTATTTTTGAGCTTTGGCAAAAAATTCCTCTATTTTCAATTGTACTGTCACAGTCTAAACGTCATTTATTAATTGAATTTTTTTCTTTTAAATCGTTGTCAAACACTATCACAGTCTAAACTACATTAATAAAGTTATTTAGGAGCTTTAGCAAAAAATTCTCCTATTTTCTATTGTACAGTCACAGTCTAAACGTCATTTATTAACTGAATTTTTTTCTTCTAAATCGTCAAATACTATCACAGTCTAAACTACATTAACAAAGTTATTTTTGAGCTTTAGCAAAAAATTCCAATATTTTCTATGGTACAGTCACAGTCTAAACGTCTTTTAAAAACTTAATTTTTGACTTTTAAATTCTTGTCACTCACTATCACAGTCTAAACTGCAATAATAAAGGTAATTTGTGTACTTCATCTCAAGTTTTTTTCTGTGGTAAAATCACAGTCTAAACATCGTTTATTAGCAGGGGGGATATGTGGAAAAACTATGAGAAACAATAGAGAAAAAATAGCGAATAACGAGGGAACAAATAGGGGAAAATGGTGCAAAAAGAGCGGAGAAATATAGGAGAAAATAAGGGAAAAATATCGGAGAAAATTAGGGAGAAAAAGCGGTAATCAATAAAGGAATAAATGGGGAATAAATGAAAACAAATTGGAGAAAAATAGGGAACAATTACTGGAAAAAAGGAGAATAATTGGGTAAAAAAATATATAAAGATATAAAGGAAAACGGGAGAAAAATGAGGAAAAAATTATGAAAAAATAGGAGAAAATGATGGCAAATTGTGAAAAATGGGGGAAAAATAAAAGAAAAAAAGAAAAAATGACAGGGGAGGATATGGAAAAAAAAACTAGGGGAATAGCTAGGGAAAAAATAGCGGAAAATGAGAAAATAGGGAAAAAGGGGAACACATAGTTGAAAAATTGGGAAAATCCAACGGGGAGAAAAATGGAGAAAAATTGTAGAATGCGGAAAAAATATGACAAAAAATGGGAAAAAATTGGGAAAAATAAGGAAAAATATAGAGAAAAACTTGGAAAAAATAAGAGAAAATGGGAGAAAATAGAGAAAGCAATTAGGACACTCACAGTCTAAACGGCTGTCACTTATTATCACATTGTTTTTCTGGTTTATATTAAAAATTTTATTTTTTGTGGTACAATCACAGTCTAAACGTCTTTTATTAATTAAATTTTTGTGTTTTTAAAATTGTCACTTATTATTACAATATTAAACTAATGTTGTGTGTGGTTAAAAAATTACATAATGAAAAATCACAGTCTAAACGGCATTATTAATTACTTTTTATTCGGGGGTTTTTATTTAAATTTCTATAGTCACAGTCTAAACGTTAATATTGAATTTTGTTTTCTCTAACGAATTAAACAATACAATTTTAGTATGAGAAAAAAATGGGAAGAATATGTGAAAAAATAGGAGAAGAAAAGGAATAAATGGGGTAAAGAGTATGAAAAATAGAGGGATAATGGGACAAAAACACGGGAAATTTTGGGAAAAATATAGGAAACATGGGGAAGAAAATAAAGGAAAAATATAGAAAAATAAAAAGAAAATGGGGGAAAAGACAGGAGAAAAATTATGGTTAAAAATGGGGTAATAATAAGTTAAAATAGGGAAAAAATAGAGAAACAATTATGAAAGAATAAGAGAAAAATAGGGGAGTAACTAAGAGAACAATTAGGGGAAAATGGTACAAATTGGGAAAGAAATGGGGGAAAAAAGTGGACGTGGAGAAAATATGGGGGAAAATATTGGTAATACCAGGGGAAGCATTAGGGAAAAAAATGGGAAAGAAAAGGAGAACAAACAGGCGGAAAAATGTGGTTGAAAATAGGAGTAATAATAAAGGAAAATAGGGAAATCAATAGAAGAAAAATGGGTGAGAAATAGGGAAACAATTAGGAAAGAACAGGAGAAAATAGGAGAAAAATTAGGGGAAAATTGATAAAAAATATGGGAAATGGGGACAAAATTGTGGACAAATTAAAAAAAAAATGGAGGAAAATAGACGGACATGTGGAAAAGATAGGGGAAAATATTGATAATAATAGGGGAAGCAATAGAGAAAAAACAGGGAGAGAAAAGGGGAACAAATAGGGACAAATAAGCAAAAAATAAGGAAAAAATAGGGTAAGAAAATTAGGAAAAATGGGGAAAAAATGGGAGGAAACTTTATTTTCGTGCTTTATCTTAAAAAAAAATTTTCTTCTACACTCACAGTCTAAACGGCTGTCACTTATTATCACATAGTTTTTCTGTTTTATTTAAAATTTAATTTTTTGTTGTTGTAAAATCACAGTCTAAACGTCTTTTATTAACCATTTTTTTTAGTTTTTTAAATTGTCACTATCATAATAATATATTTATGTTGTTTGTAGTTAACATAAAGTAAAATCACAGTCTAAACGTCATTTTTAATAATTTTTTATTCGGCAGTTTTAATTTAAATTTCTAGAGTCACAGTCTAAACGTTAATATTGAATTTTGGTCTCTGTAATGTATTAAACAATATAATTTTTATATGGGAAAAATAGGGGAAAAATAGGAGGGAAAAGGAATAAATGGGGTTAAAAATGTATGAAAAATAGAGCGAAAATTTGAGAAAACAGGGGAAACTTTGGGAAAAATAAAGGCAACATGGGGAAAAAAATAAGGAAAAATTGGAAAAAATTGGAAAAAATTGGAAAAAATCGGAAAAAATTGAAAAAAATTGGAAGAAAAGTGATAAAAATTGGAAAAAATTGAAACAGGTAAAAATAAGAAAAAATAAAAGAAAATTGAAAAAAATTAAAAAAAAATTGGATAAACAAAAAAACGGAAAAAACCCTAAACAATAGGAAAGAAATTCCAAAAAAGCGGAAAAATCGAAAAAAACTGAAAAAACAGAATAAATCAGAAAAAACTGAAAAAAAAATCGAAAATACCGGAAAAATTAAAGAAAAACTGGAAAACCGAAAAATCGGGCAAATGAGGAAAAATATAGTAAGAAAAAAGAAAAAAAATTAAAAAAATGGAAAAAGAAAAAAATACAAAAAATGGAAAAAAGCCGAAAAAATTGGAAAAATAGGAAAAATCGAAGAAAAGTCAAAAAACCGAAAAATAGGAAGAAATCAAAAAAAAGGAAAAAAATGAAAAATCAGAAACAACGGAGGGGGGAAAAAGGAATAAATGGAGTAAAAAGTGTTTGAAAAATAGAGGGAAAATGGGAGAAAGACAGGAGAAAATTTGGGAAAAATAAAGGAAAAAAAGAGGGAAAAAAATAAGGTTAAAATCGAGGAAAATAAAGACAAAAAGGGGGGAAAAGGTAGGAGGACAAATATGGTAAAATATAGGGGTAATAATAAAAGAAAATAGGGTAAACAATAAGGGAAAAATAGAGAATAAATTAGGAAAGAACAGGAAAAAAATAGGGAAGAAAATAGGGGAACAATTAGGGGAAAATGGGACAAAATTGAAAAAAAAAATGGGAAAATAGATAAACATGGGAAAAAGATGGGGAGGAGAAATATTGTTAATACTAGGGGAGGCATTAGGGACAAAAGAGGAAAGGAAAGAAGAATAAAATATAGGCAAAAAATATAAGGGAAAAATACGGAAAAAAATGGGAGTTCATTGGAGGAAACTTTATTTTTGTGTTTTATCTCCAAACATTTTTTTATACACTCACAGTCTAAACGGCAGTCACTTATTTTCATCAAATTTTACGCTTTATTTAAAATTTTTATTTTTTTGTATTAAAATCACAGTCTAAACGGCTTCCATTATTATTCGGGAGTTTTTATTTACATTTCTAGGGTCACAGTCTAAACGTTAATATTGAATTTTGGTTTCTGTAATGAATTAAACGATATAATTTTTATATGTGAAAGATATGGAACAAATAGGGGATAAAATAGGGGAAAAAAGGAATAAATGAGGTAAACAGTGTATGAAAAATATAGGGAAAATTGGAGAAAAATAGGGGAAAATTTGGGAAGAAAATATGGGGAAAAAATAAGGGCAAATTAGGGAAAAATAAAAAGAAAATGGGACAAAAGATAGAAGGAAATATATGGTTAAAAATAGGGGAAATAGATAAAAGAATAAGGGACAAAATAGACAAACGAATAGAAAAGTATAAAAGAAAAATAGGGGAGAAAATAGGGGAACAATTAGAGGAAAATTGGATATTAAATTGGGAAAACGTGAGAAAAATAGGAGAAATAAAAGGAGAAGAAATAGCCAAAAACGAATGGGAAAAATAGGGAGAGAAATTAGTGAAAAACGAGGGGAAACTTTATTTTTTTTACTTAATCTTAAAACATTTTTTTCTTTAAAATCACAGTCTAAACGGCTGTCGCTTATTATCATATAGTTTTTCTATTTTATTTAAAAATTTTATTGTTTTTGTGGGTAAAATCACAGTCTAAACGACTTTTATTAACAAGAGTTTTGTGTTTTTTAATTAAATAATAAACTTATGTTGTTTGTGGTTAAAAAAATATATAAAGTAAAATCACAGTCTAAACGTCATTATTAATAACTTTTTATTCGGCAGTTTGAATTTAAATTGAGTCACAGTCTAAACGTTAATATTGAATTTTGGTTTCTGTAATGAATTAAACAATACAATTTTTATATGTGAAAAATATGGGGCAAATAGGGGAAAATAGGGGGGAAAAAGGAATAAATAAGGTAAAAAATGAATTAAAAATAGAGGGAAAATGGGAGAAAATTAATGGAACATTTGGAAAGAAAACATGGAAAAAAAATAACTAAAAATAAAAAGAAAATGGGGAAAAGATATGAGGAAAAATATGGTTAAAAATAGGGGTAATAATTATATGAAAGAACAAAAAAAAATATTGGAAAAAATTGAAAAAAATTAGAAAAAAAAAATTGGAGAAAATGAAAAAAATTTCAAAAAATACGAAAAAATTGAAGGATGACGAAAAAAAAAAATTCGTGAAAAAACGGAGAAGTAAAAAAAATACGAAAAAAAGGCGAAAAAATCGAAACAAAAAACGGAAAAATTGGAAAAAATCAGAAAAAATTGAAAAAAATTAAAAAAAAAAATAGGAGAAAATGAAAAAAATTTCAAAAAATACGAAAAAATGGAAGGATGACGAAAAAAAAAATTCGTGAAAAAACGGAGAAGTAAAAAAAACGAAAAAAACGAAAAAATCGAAAAAAAAACCGGAAAAATTGGAAAAAAACAGAAAAAATTGAAAAAAAAAAAAAATAATAGGAGAAAATGAAAAAAATACGAAAAAATAGAAGGATGACGAAAAAAAAAAAAATTCGTGGAAAAACGGATAAGTAAAAAAAAACGAAAAAAAGGCGAAAAAATCGAAACAAAAAACGGAAAAATTGGAAAAAATCAGAACAAATTGAAAAAAATTAAAAAAAAAAATAGGAGAAAATGAAAAAAAAATTCAAAAAATACGAAAAAATAGAAGGATGACGAAAAAAAAAAATCGTGAAAAAACGGAGAAGTAAAAAAAAACGAAAAAAAGCGAAAAAATCGAAGAAAAAAACGGAAAAAATCAGAAAAAATTGAAAAAAATTAAAAAAAAAATAGGAGAAAATGAAAAAAAAATTCAAAAAATACGAAAAAATAGAAGGATGACGAAAAAAAAAATTCGTGAAAAAACGGAGAAGTAAAAAAAAACGAAAAAAAAGCGAAAAAATCGAAGAAAAAAACGGAAAAAATCAGAAAAAATTGAAAAAAATTAAAAAAAAATCGGAGAAAATGAAAAAACATTCAAAAAAAATACGAAAAAATAGAAGGATGACGAAAAAAAAATTCGTGAAAAAACGGAGAAGCAAAAAAAAACGAAAAAAACGCGAAAAAATCGAAAAAAAAACGGGAAAACTGGAAAAAATCAGAAAAAATTGAAAAAAATAAAAAAAAAATGGGAGAAAACAAAAAAATTTTCAAAAAATTCCAAAAAATTGAAGGATGACGAAAAAAAAAATTCGTGAAAAAACGGAGAAGTAAAAAAAACGAAAAAAAAGCGAAAAATTCGAAAAAAAAACGGAAAAATTGGAAAAAATCAGAAAAAATTGAAAAAAATAAAAAAAAAATGGGAGAAAATGAAAAAAAATTCAAAAAATACGGAGAAGTAAAAAAAAAACGAAAAAAAGCGAAAAAATCGAAGAAAAAAACGGAAAAAATCAGAAAAAATTGAAAAAAATTAAAAAAAAATCGGAGAAAATGAAAAAACATTCAAAAAAAATACGAAAAAATAGAAGGATGACGAAAAAAAAATTCGTGAAAAAACGGAGAAGCAAAAAAAAACGAAAAAAACGCGAAAAAATCGAAAAAAAAACGGGAAAACTGGAAAAAATCAGAAAAAATTGAAAAAAATAAAAAAAAAATGGGAGAAAACAAAAAAATTTTCAAAAAATTCCAAAAAATTGAAGGATGACGAAAAAAAAAATTCGTGAAAAAACGGAGAAGTAAAAAAAACGAAAAAAAAGCGAAAAATTCGAAAAAAAAACGGAAAAATTGGAAAAAATCAGAAAAAATTGAAAAAAATAAAAAAAAAATTGGAGAAAATGAAAAAAATTTCAAAAAATACGGAGAAGTAAAAAAAAAACGAAAAAAAAACAGAAAAAATTGAAAAAAAAAAACGGTAAAAATAAAAAGTAACAGGAGAAATCGGAAATAACAATAACGGAAAAATAGGTGAAAAATATTGGAAAAATAGGGGAAAAATACGGGAAAATAGGGGAAAAATAAATGAAAAATAAGGAAACAAGAGAAAAATGGGGTAAAAATTAGGGGAAAATTGGTGGATAATTGGGACAAACTGTGGACATGAGGAAAAGTGGGGGAAAATAGATGGACATGGGGAAAAGATAATATTGATAATACTAGGGGAAGCATTAGGGAAAAAAAGGGGAAGAAAAGGAGAACAAATAGGAAAAAAATTGGCAAAAACATGAGAAAAAAATAAGGACAAAAAAGGGAAAAATAAAAAGAAAATGGGGGAAAAGATAGGTGGAAAAATTTGGTTAAAAGTAGGGAAAATGGGGAAAGCAATAAGGTAAAAACTAGAGAACAATTAGAAAAGAATAAGAGAAAAATAGGGGACAAAATAGGAGAGCGACAAGGGAAAAATGGGAAAAATTGGGAAAAAAAATAGGGGAAAATGGATGGACATGGAAAACAGATGGGGGGAAAATATTGATAATGCCAGGGGAAGCATTGGGTTAAGTTATAAAAAAAGGGGGCATAAACGGAGAACAAATAGGCAAAAACATAAGGGAAAAATAGGTAGAAAAATCGGGAAAATTGGAAGAAAAGTGGGAGTAAACTTTATTTTTGTGGTTTATCCCACAACATTTTTTTCTTTACAATCACAGTCTAAACAGTTGTCACTTATTATCATAATATTTCTGCTTTATTTAAAAATTTTATTGTTTTTGTGGGTAAAATCACAGTCTAAACGTCTTTTATTAACTACATTTTTGTGTTTTTTAAATTGTCACTTTACTATCACGATAATAAATTTATTTCTGGTTAAAAAATTACATAATGTAAAATCACAGTCTAAACGGCTTTATTATTATTCGGGAGTTTTTATTTACAATTCTAGAGTCACATTCTAAACGTTAATATTGAATTTTGGTTTCTGTAATGAATTAAACAAAATAATTTTAATATGTGAAAAATATGGGGCAAATAGGGGAAAAATAGGGGGGAAAAGGAATAAATGATTTAAAAAATGTATTAAAAATTGAGGGAAAATGGGAGAAAAATAATGGAAAATTTTTGGAGAAAACATGGAAATAAAAACAAGGAAAAATAGAAAAAAATAAAAAGCAAATGGGAAAAAAATATGAGGAAAAATATGGTTAAAAATTGGGGTAATAATTATATGAAAAAACAAACAAAAAATATCGGAAAATATTGAAAAAATAAGAAAAAAAAATTGGAGAAAATGAAAAAAATTAAAAAAATACGAAAAAATAGAAGGATGACGAAAAAAAAGAGAAATTAAAAAATCCGTAAATAAGTCGAAAAAATCGGAAAAAACCGAAAAAATCTGAAACAAATCGAAAAAAAAACGGTAAAAATAAAAACAAAACAGGAGAAATCGGAAATAGCAATAGCGGAAAAATGGGGGGAAAATTGGGGAAAAATGGGGGGAAAATAGGGGGAAAATACGGGAAAATAGGGGAAAAATAAAGGAAAAATAGGGAAACAAGAGAAAAATGGGTAAAAAATAGGGGAAAATTGGTGGAAAATATGGGAAATTGGGACAAATTGTGGACATGAGGAAAAAATGGGGAAAAATAGATGAACATGGGGAAAAGATGGAGGGAAAATATTGATAATATTAGGGGAGGCGTTAGAGAAAAAAATAGGAAAGAAAAGAAAAACAAATGGACAAAAACATAAGTGAAAAATAGGAAAAATGTTAGAAAAATATGGAAAATGGGGGACAAATTGGAAAAAAATGTAGGAAAATAGATGGGCATGTGGAAAAGATGGGGGAAAATATTTATAATACTAGGAGAAGCAGTAGAGAAAAAACGGGGAAATAAAAGGGGAGCAAATAGGGAAAATGGGCAAAAAACTAAGGAAAAAAAAGGGCAAGAAATTAGGAAAAAAATGGGAAGAAACTTTATTTTTGTGCTTTATCTTAAAATACTTTTTCTACAGTCACATTCTAAATGGCTGTCACTTATTATCTGTTTTATTTAAAATTTAATTTTTTTTTGTGGTAAAATCACGGTCTAAACGTCTTTTATTAACCGATTTTTTTTTTGTTTTTTAAACTGTCACTATTATAAATTTATTTATGTTGTTTGTAGTTTACATAAAGTAAAATCACAGTCTAAACGTCATTTATAATAAATTTTTATTCGGCAGTTTTAATTTAAATTTCTAGAGTCACAGTCTAAACGTTAATATTGAATTTTGGTCTCTGTAATGTATTAAACAATATAATTTTTATATGGGAAAAATAGGGGAAAAATAGGAGGGAAAAGGAATAAATGGGGTAAAAAATGTATGAAAAATAGAGAGAAAATTTGAGAAAACAAGGGAAAATTTGGAAAAAGTTGGAAAAAATCTGGAAAAAAATTGGAACAATCTGAAAAAATTGGAAAAAATTGAAAAAAATTGGAACAAACAGGTAAAAATAAGAAAAAATAAAAGAAAATTGAGACAAATTAAAAAAAAATTGGAAAAACAAAAAAGCGGAAAAAAACCCTAAACAATAGGAAAGAAATTCCAAAAAAGCGGATAAATCGAAAAAAACTGAAAAAACAGAATAAATCGGAAAAAACTGAAAAAAAAATCGAAAAATCGGTAAAAATAAAGAAAAACCGGAAAACAGAAAAATCGGCCAAATGAGTAAATATATGGTAAGAAATAAGAAAAAAATTGAAAAAAATAGAAAATGGAAAAAAGTACAAAATTGGAACAAAACCGAAAAAATTGGGAAAATGGTAAAAATCGAGAAAAAGTCAAAAAAATGAAAAATCCGAAAAATAAGAAACAAACACATGAGAAAATTTGGGAAAAATAAAGAAAACAAGGAAAAATAAAATAAAATGGGGGAAAAGATGGAATGAAAAATATGGTTAAAACAGAGGTAATAATAAGGGAAAATAGGATATATAATAAGGTAAAAAATAGAGAAAAATAGATATGGACAAGGAGAAAAGATGAGGGGAAAATATTGATAATACTAGGGAATGCATTATAGAAAAAAAAGGGGAAAGAAAAGAAAAACAAATAGGCAAAATCATAAGTAAAAAATAGGGGGAGAAATTGGTAAAAATGTTGAGAAATTTTATTTTTGTACTTGATCATTTTTTCTTATAAAATCACAGTCTAAACATCTTTTATTAAATAAATTTTCGTGTTTGCGTAATAAATAAACGGATGTTACATTTTAACATTTTATTTACTTAAAATCAGATAATAAAACCACCATAAATTATATTTGACATTAAATGCATTTTTTTTTATTATTTCAGGTTACAATTGACGTCATTGATAAGCTCATAACTTTATCACAGTCAATTTTATCTTTATAACAAATATTTATTGTTAAGATTTATAAATATCAATAATATAAATATTTATGCAAAATTGAATATAATATGCGTTATTCATAATATTTTTTTTAAATACTAATCAAATATTAAATTGATATTTTGTAATCTAACGTTAATATTTTATTTATATTTTATCTACGGAATTGTTATCAATTAAATTATTAATGTTATCAATTAAATAAATATTAATTATCGATTATATTATTGATTTTAGAATGTTTTAAATGTTGGGTTAAAAATTATAGTCACAGTCTAAACGTATGATTTTATTTTGGAATATTTAAATATGTGTTAAAAAATATTTTCTAGGTTTTAATTATTTCTTTAATATAAATTCACAGTCTAAACATTAATTGTAATAATAATGAAATATAGAGAAAATGGAGGGAAAATGTGGTTAAAAATAGGGAAAATTGGGAAAATAATAGGGGTAAAAAATGGGGAAATAATTAGGAAAGAATAATTGAAAAATAGAGAGGGGAATAGGGGAATAATTAGGGGTTTGGGGGGTTAAAGGGTCCAATTATAATTTAATTTAATTATGCCACGAAAAATTGAGAAGGTTCGGAAAAAATGAAAAACATTGGAAAAATTAAAAACAAAATAGGACAAAGTAGGAAAAAATTAGAATAAATCTAAAATAATCTGAAAAAATGAGAAAAAAATGGAAAAATTGGAAAAAAATCGGATAAACTCGGCAAAAATTGGAAAATAGAAACATTGGAAAAATGCCGAAAAATCGAAAAAAATTGGAAAAATCGAAAAAAAATTCGGAAGAAATCGGAAAAAAAAACAGAAAAATAGAAAAAACAGGGAAAAATGAATTAAAAATAAGGTAAAAAATAGAGGAAGGTTAGAGGAAAAATAGGAAAAATAATGAAAAAAACATTAGAAAAAATTGAAAAAAGTGGAAAAAATTGTAAAAAAATTAGATGAAAACCGAAAAATTTAAACATTAAGAGAAAATGGGAAAAAATCGAAAAAAGGGAAAATTGAAGAAAGATGAAAAATAACGGAAAAATGGAAAAATCGAAAATAATCGGAAAAATCTGTAAAAATTGGAAAAAAATGGAAAATATCAAAACTGGAAAAATCCGTAACTGGAAAACTTAAAAAAATCGGAAAAAACCAAAAACAAAATCGAAAAAAATTAGAAAAAACAAGGTAAAAGGGATGAAAAAATATGGGGAAAATAGGGAAAAATAATGGAAACAAAAAAAGGAGAAAAATGGGAAAAAAAATAGGGGCAATAATATGGAAATTAATAAAAAAAAATTAAAAAACATCGGAATAATTTTGAAAAAATTAGAAACCATTAGAACAAATTGAAAAAAATTAAACAAAATTGGAAAAAATTGGAAAAAATTAGAAAAAATTGGCAAAAATTGGAAAAATTTGAAAAAAATTGAAAAAATTTGGAAAGAAATTAAATGAAACTTGAAAAAATAGGAAAAAATTGAAAAAAATTAAAAAAAAAATTGGGAAAAATTGGAAAAAATTGAAAAAAAATGGTAAAAATTTGAATTAAATTGAAAGAAATGGAAAAAATTGTAAGAAATTGGAAAAAATTTAAAAATTTTTTGAAAAACCAGAAAAAGTCAGAAAAGTCGAAAAAATCGGAAAAAAGCCAAACAAAATTCGAAACAAATCGGAAAAATTGAGAAAACATGAAAAAATGAAAAAAATTGAAAAAATGGAAAAAAATCTAAAAAGATATGGAAACAAGGGAACAATGGTTGAAAAAATGGGAAAAATAATGGAAAAATAGGAGAAATAATAATATACTAAATAAATGCAAAAATAGGAATAATGGGGAAAGAAATGGGAAAAACTTAGAGCAATCAAAAAAAAAAACAAGAATAAATCGGAAAAAATTGGAAAGATTTGAAGAACTCTGGAAAACCCAAAAAAAATTGGAAAAATTGGAAAAACAGAAAAATTTGAAAAACAAAAAAAAAATGAGCAAAAAATAAAGGAAAAAATAATGGAGAAATAGGGGAAAATATATCCCAAAAAATGTAAAAATGGGAAGAATTGGGAAAAAAATAGGAAAAAATATGAAAACGTCAGAAAAATAAGAAAAAAACAGGAATAAATTGGAAAAAATTTAAAAAATCGAATAAAAAAAAAATCAGAATAAAAACCGAAAAACTTCGGAGAAAATCGAAACAAGTAGGAAAAAATCGGACAAGACCGAAAAAAAACGGAAAAAATGGAACAAAAATCGAAAAACAATGGAATAAAGCTGAAAAAATGGACACAAAGCGGAACAAATCGTATAAAACCAGAAAAAAAAATTAGAAAAAATGCGAGGGAAGTGGTGGAAAGAGGGGATAATAGGGGAAATAAGAGTTAATAATAGGCAAAAAAACCAAGCAAAAAAATTGGAAAAATTTAAGGTAAAAGTAGGAAAAACTATGAAAAAATTTGTAAAATATTGAAAAAATAACTGGGAAAAATCAGAACAAATCAGAAATAAATAGAAAAAATCGGAAAAAATCGAAAAAACTCCGAAACAAATTGAAAAAATGGAAAGAAAAAAACCAAAAAAATAGGAAAATATGAGAGGAAAATGATTAAAAAATTAATGAAAATGAGGGGAAATAGAAGGAAAATAGGGGGAAAAAACTACTGAAAAATATACAAAAATATGGAAAAAATGGAAAATATGGAAAAGTAGTTTAAAATATGGAACTAATTAGAAGAAAATACGGAAAAAATTGGGGTAACCAATAAGTATAAAATAGTAAAAAAAATGGAAAAACAAAGGTAAGAAAAATGAAGGAAAATAGGGCCTAAATATGGAAAAAATAACAGAAAAATGAAAGAACAATAGGAAATAAGTAAAAATGAAGGAAGATGGAAAATAAACGGAGAAAATTAAAGAAAATTCGAAGAAAATTCTGGTAAATTGTAAAAAAATGGGGAAAAATAAAAGAAACAGGAGGGAAAAATAAAGAAGAAATATGGGAGTAAATAGAGAGAAAAAAGTGGGAAGCAAAAAGCGCTTAAATGAGGGAAATGTGGAAAAAATTGGTCAAAAAAATTGGAGAAAGAATGAAAAAATCAGATCAAAAACCGGAAAATAAAAAAATAAATAAAAAACCATTGGAAAAAAGCTGAAAAAATTGGAAACGAATCGGAAAAATTGAAAAATAAATTGAAAAAATGTAGAAATCGAACAAATCGGAAAAATCCCGGAAAAAACAAAAAAAAAATAGAAAAAATGAGTAAAAGGGGGATAATAGGGGAAGAAATGAAAGACAAAAAAACAAGGGAAAATTTCGGAAAAAATAAGGAAAAAAGTACAAAAATTTTAAAAAATTGAAAAAAATTTCTAAAATGGAGAAAAAAAATATAGGAGAAATCAGAATAATCGAAAACGAAATAAATCGGAATAATCGAAATAAATATGAAAAAATGGGTAAAATTGAAAAAATAATTATAAGAAAAATAAGATGAAAGGTAATAAAAATAGGAACAAGTCAAAAATAAATCGAAAAAATAGGAAAAATCGAAAAAATCGGAAAAAAGCTGAAGAAATGTAAAAAATTGGAAAAAAAACTAGAAAACAAGGGAAAAATGACTGAAATAATACAAAAATAGAAATAACTGGGCAAAATGGAAAAAATGAGTAAAAATTAGAACAATTGGAAAAAAACAGGAATAAAACAGAAAAAATGGGAAAAAATCGGAAAAAGCTGGAAAAACCGAAATATCTGAAAAATATTGTAAAAAACAAAGGGGGGTGAATAAAGTATAGAAAGGAAAAATAAGAGAAAAGATAGAGCAAAAATTGAGTAGAAAACTAGCGGTCCAGTAAGGGAAAAATTGGTGGAAAACTGAAGAAAAAATACTAGAAAAATATGAGAAAAATTATGGGTATTAATAGGTGAATAAATAAGTAAAAAATTGAGGGAAAAGAAAAGAAAATGTTAGAAAAATTGGAGAAAAAGAGAAAGAAAACTGTTAAAAAAATTGTAATAGGAAGGAAAATAGAGGAAAACAATATGGGGAAATGGAAGAAGAATGGTACAAAAATAAGGAAAAAAATCGTAGAAATTGGGGGATAAATTGGAGAAAATGGGAGAAAAGAGAAGTAAAGGGGGGAAAAATAGAAGTAAATACGGAAAAACCAATGGAAACAAACAATTGAAAAATAGGTAAAAAGAACGTGGAGAAAAAATTGTAGTTAATATCAAAAAAAATAAGAGAAAATTGGGTAAAGATGTAGGAAAAATAAGGAAAATGTGAGGAAAATGATAAAAAAATAAGGGAAAATGGAGGAAAATGTGGAGAAATAGAAGGAAAATAGAGATGAAAACATGGAAAAAATTTGAAGGAAAATGTGGAAATCACTTGAGAAAAATATAAAAAAAAAACTAGAGGAAAGTATGGAAAAAAACTAGGAGAAAATACGGAAAAAACTGGCGAAACCAATCAGAAAAAAGAGTAGAAAAAAAGGAAAACAATGAAGAGAAAATGGGGAATAAATATAAAAAAAATAATAAAGTCACAGTCTAAGCGTCATTATTAATAACATGTTTTTTTTTGCAGGCTAACGTTTCTGATAATAATCAAATGGAATGAATCATCAATGAAAGGAAAAAGTACTACACTAAGAATAAGAAAAAGAAAATACGGGAAAAATAGGGAAAATATAGTAAGCAATAGGGTAAAAAATAGAGAAAAAATAGGGGAAAAATAAAGGAAATAATAGGGGGAATTAAAAAAAAACCGATAACCACAAAATGAGGAAAAAATGGAATAAATGGAAAAAATAGGAGAAAGTAGAAGAAAGATAAGAAACATCAGAACAAAAAATTGGAGAAAACATCGGCAGAAAGCGAAAAAATTCGGAAATAAATGGAAAAAAAATAGAAAAACAATGGAAAAAGCAGAAAAAATTGGAATTGAACTGGAAAAATCGAAAAAATCGGAAAAAACCGGAAAATAAAAAAAAAGAAAAAGCAGGAAAAATGGGTGAGAAATAGGGGTCAAGGGGCATAATAGGGGTAAAGTAGGGGGAAAGTAGGGGAAGTAATAGAGGAAATAATGGGAAAAAAAGAAGGGGAAGGTAATGGAAAAAATTGGGGAAATTGTAGAAAAAAATTTGAAGAAATAGTAAAAAATTGAAAAAAATAATAGAAAAAACAAGGAAAATTCGGAAAAATCTAAAAAATCGGAAAAAAAACAGGAAAAATCAGAAAAAACCGAAAAAATTGGATAAAAAGCCAAAAAAACCCAAAACAAATCGGAAAAATCGAAAAAAATATCAAAATATGAAAAAATTGAAAAAATGAAAATTTTCTAAACAAATTTGAAAACAGGAAAAATTGAAAAAATGGAAAAAAAAATCTAAAAAAATATGAAAAACTAGGTGATAGACGGAAAAAATAGGAACAAATCAAAAATAAGCGGAAAAAATGGAAAAAAATTAATAAAATTGAAAAAACGGAAAAAATCAAAAAACTCGGAAAAAATCGAACAAATCGAAAAATACCGGAAAAAATTGGAATAAAAATTAGAAAAACAAAGAAAAAATGAGTGAAAAATAAAAGAAAAAATAGGGGAAATATTAGGCCTATGAATGCAAAAATAGGAATAATTCGGAAAAAAATGGGAAAAAGTTTGAGCAAACGAAAAAAAAAAATGGAATAACTCAGAACAATCCAAAACAAAACTGGAATTTATCGGAAAAAATTAAAAACAATCGAAGAAAGCTGGAAAAATCGAATAAAAAACCCGAAAAATTGGAAAAGCAAAAACAAATTAGAAAAACAAAGAAAAAATGTGCAAAAAATAAGGGCAAATATAGGGGAAAAATAAGGGAAAAATAGGGAAAATAATAGACCAAAAAAATGCAAAAATAGAAATAATTAGAAAAAAATGGGACAGAAAAATCGAAAAAAAAAAACAAGAATAAATCAGAAAAAACCGAAACCGAAAAATCTGGAAAAATAAAATAAAAACAGGAGAAACTGGGAATAACAATAGCCGAAAAATAGAGGAAAATAGGTGAAAAAATAAGTGAAAATATGGGAAATAATAAATAAATAAAGGAAAAAAAGGAAAAATAAGGGAAAAAATAGGGTAAAAATTGAGTGGAAAACTTGGGAACAATAAGGAAAAATTTGGCGGAAACTTTGAGAAAAAATACTGAAAATGAAATGGGAAAAATTATGAGGATTAATTGGGGACGAAATAAGTAAAAAATTGAGGAAAAGTAAAGAAAATGTTAGAAAAATTGAAGAAAAAGAGAAAGAAAACTATTAAAAAATTGTACTAGAAAGGAAAATAGAGGAAAACAATACGGGAAAATGGAAGACGAATGGTACACAAATACAAGAAAATAATGTTAAAAATGGAAAAACAATGGGGGCAAAACGGGGAAAAAAAATTGGAGAAAAATGGGAGAAAAACAAAAAAAAATTGGAAATAACAATACCGAAAAACTTGAGGAAAATAGGGGAAAAGATAAGGGAAAAAATAAGTGAAATAATAGGGGAAACAACAAGGCAAAAAATATTGTTAAAAATGGAAGAAAAAATAAAGGAAAAATGCGAGAAATAATATTGCGAAGTTGAGTGAAAATTTGTGGACCAATTAACATACAGAAAAAACTAGGGAAAATACGGAAAAAAATTGAAGAAAATACAGAAAAAAGTTGATGAACAATGAATAAAAAAACAGCAGAAAAAAAGGAAAACAATTGAGAGAAAAATGAGAGAAAAATTGGGAAAAATGGGGAATAAAAATGGAAAAAATAATAGAAAAATGAAGTAAAAAATGAAAAAATAATAGGAAAAATAATAGGAAACAAGAGAAAATTTAGGAAGATGGAAGAAAAACGAGGAAAATTATGGAAAAATTTGATAACTTGTAAAAAATGGGAAAAAAATAGAAGCAAAAAGGGGAAAATAGGGGAGAAATAGGGGAGAAAAAAGGTTATTTTTGTTGAACTAAATTTTAATTTTTTATTGGTTAGTTAGAAAAACGTAGGGACTTGATAGACTTTGTTTCTGAAGGACCACGCATACTTCTAATGAAAAGCGGTTCTTAGTAGCATTTGACAGTTGACAGCTGCCAATAAACTTTATTGTCCTTTATAAAATATCCTTTTACTCTGTGTAAAATTGATTTTGTTTTATTAACATTTCTTCACTAATTATCAATTTAAATAAAGTCACAGTCTAAGCGTCATTATTAATAAAACGTTTTTTTTTCAGGTTAACGTTACTTATTAATGAAATGGAGTAAATCATCAATGAAAAAGAAAAAGTACTACACTAAGAAAAATAATTCCTCTACTGAGATGGTAAAAAGGAAAAAATTGATGTATTAAAAAATAAAGTTTTTCGTCTTAACTTAAAATAATATTTTTACAAAAGCAGTACAATTTTAAATGAAAATCAGTAATACAATTACTTTGTTTTCCATATAAATTTAATCTAATAACAGTACCAATTATAATGAAAATTTTATCATCAGGTTTATATCTAACAGTAGTTTCGAATACAGCATCCCCAGGTACAGTTCTAATAGTAATTAAATAATCTTGTAACTGATTTTTCCCACTTAATCCATCTTCTTTATGAGTCATCAATCTAGCATTACTAATTTCAGCTAAAGTTAAATTAGCACATTAAAAAAAATTTTAGAAAAAAAAATATAAGAAAGGTGATAAAAGTTGGTAAACATTGAAAAAAAAACGGAAAAACCTGAAAAACTGGAAAAACAAATAAAAAGGGTCTCAAAACTAAGGAAAACAATAGTGGAAAAAATAGGAGGAAAATAGGGGAAACGAGAAGTGAAAAAAAGGGAAAAATAGGGAAAATAATAAAAAAAATTGGAAAATTTAAAAAAAAATTGAATAAAATAAAATAAAATAGGAACAAATACGAAGTTATAAGAAATAAATGATTGAAAACAATTGTAACAAATTTGAAAAAATCGAAAAATTGGAAAAACTTGACAAAAATGGAAGAAGAAAAAAATTGAAAAAAATAAGAAAAAACATATTGGAACTAATAGGAAAAAATATGAAAAAATTCGAAAAATTGAAAAAAATTCGAAAAAAATTGGAAAAACTACACGACGAAAAATCAGAAACCCAGAAAAACAAGAAAAAATATAAAAAAATTAGAAAACAGACGGGAAAAAGAGTTGAAAAATAAGGAAAAATATAGGGGGACAAAAGGAAGAAAATCGAAGAAAATTGGCAAAATTGGAAAAAATTGTTAAAAATAGACAAAAAAATTGAAAAAATAGATAAAAGATAAAGAAGGATATAAAAGATCGGACAAATTTAGAAAAAAACGGAAAAACGGAAAAAACCTAAAAAAACAAAAAAAACGGTAAAAATTGAAGAAATTATTAAAAAAATGAGAGAAAACACAAAACAAAAAAAAATAATAGGCATGTAAATAATTTTGACAAAAATAAGAGTATGAAAAGCAGAAAAAATTTAAAAAAGTTGGAAAAAATAAAAGAACGACGAAAAAAATAAGAAAAAATCTGAAAAAATAATCCAAAAAAAACCGACAAAAACAACTGATAAACTAGAAAAATAGGGGAATAAAAATAAGGGAAAAATAGACGAAAAAATCGAAAAAATGGACACAAATCGGAACAAATCTTATAAAACCAAAAAAATAAAAAAAAAAAAATGAAAAAACGGAAAAAAATAAAGCAAAAATATTGGAAAAACTTGCGGAAAGAGTAGGAAAAACTATGAAGAAATTTGTAAAAAATTGAAGAAAAAAATTGAAAAAAACTAGAAAAAATCAAAAAAAATTGGAAAAAATTCCGAAACAAATTGGAAAAATGGAAAGAAAAATGGAACTCAATCCTAAAAACTGAAGAAATCGAAAAATTATGGATATTAAAAGAGAAAAAATAGGGAAAGAAATAAGTGAAAAATTGGGGTAAAAGGAAAGAAAATGTTAGAAAAATTGGAGAAAAACATAAAGAAAACTGTTAAAAAATCATAATAGGCAGGAAAATAAAGGAAAGCAATAAGGGAAAATAGAAAAAGGAGTAGATATGGAAAAACCAATAAACCAATGGAACCATATGAAAAAGAGGAAAACAAAAGAAAATAAACAGTTGAAAAATAAGTGAAAACCACGCGGAGAACAATTGTGGTATAATTTGAAAAAAATAATAGAGGGTAAAAAAATCGAGAAAAATAACAGAAAAATGAGAGAAAAACTAGAAGAAAATATCAAAATAACTACTGAAAACTATACGAAAACTAGGGGAAAATATGGAAAAAGTGGTTTAAAATATGGAAAAAATTAGAATAAAATACGGAAAAAACTGGTTTAACTCTAATAAGTATAAAATGGCCAAAAAAAAAAGGAAAACGATGGTAAGAAAAATGAAGGAACAATGGGGAATAAACATGGAAAAAAAAACAAGAAAAATGGAAGAACAATTAGAAATAAGTAAAAATGGAGAAAGATGGGAGAAAAACGATGAAAATTAAAGAAAAATAGGAGAAAATTCTGGTAAATTGAAAAAAATGGGGAAAAATAGAAGGAAAATGAGGGAAAAATAAAGAAGAAATATGGGAGTAAAGAGGTAGAAAACAGTGGTGTGGTAAGCGAAAGGAGTTTAAATGAGGGAAAAATTAAGAAAAAATTGGGAAAAAAAATTGGAGAAACGATGAAAAAAATCAGATCAAAAACCGGAAGAAATCAGAAAAAGTCGGAAAAAAACAAACCCAAAAAAAATTGTAAATAATCGAAAAATTATGGAAAAAATATAAAAATCGAACAAATCAGGAAAAACCGGAAAAAACACAAAAAATTAGAGAAAACAAATAAAAACACAAAAAAATAAGGAAAATTTTGGGAAATATAAGGAAAAAGGTAGGAAAATAGTTAAAAATTTAAAAACATTAAAAACATTTTAAAAAAAATGGGGGAAAAAATAGGAAAAATCGGAATAATCGGAAAAACCCGAAACAAATCGGAAAAATCAAAATAAATATGAAAAAATAAATAAAATAAAAAAACATATATGAAAAACTAGATGAAATACGAAAAAATAGATACAAGTCAAAAATAATCTGGAAAAAAGAAATAAATAAAAAAAATAGGAGAATCGGAAAAAACCGAAGAAATAGAAAAAATTGGAAACCAGGGAAAAATGAGTGAAAAATAAAGCACAAATAGGGGAAAAATACGGGAAATAATAGCTTAAAAAATGCAAAAATAGAAATAATTGGATAAAGATGGAAAAAATGAGATAAATTTAGAACAATCGGAAAAAACAGTAATAAATCGAAAAAAATGGGAAAAAATAGAAGAGAGTTGGAAAACCCAAAAAAAACCGGAAAAATTGGAAAAAATCGGAATAAATTGGAAAAATGGAAAAAAGGTGGACAAATTTGGAAAACCCAAAAAAAACAGAAATATCGGAGATAATTGATAAAAATAAAAAAATAGGAAAAAACAGGAAAAAACAGAAAAACAAGAAAAAACAGGGGAAGTGGAGGAAAAATTGAAGAAAATATAAGGTCAAAAAATAAGGGAATACTTTTTAAAATATTTAATATAAAAATTTCAAATTTTTATTTTTGGACAGGTGACAGTTAGAAAAATAATTTTGACTGTTCTGAATAGAGTTTTTTAAGGGCTTTCAAATGACATATTGCAAGTCGAATTCCGTGACATAGTGTATATGTTATTTCTTGATAGTGACATTTTTATGTGACAGATGTCGTACAAAATCTAATGGGTTCTTCCGACGGGTAACCCAAACCCATATACCAAATTTTAGCTCAATCGGATAGACAGACTTCTATCTGGAAATGGTCTTAATCGTCTCAGGGGACCTGAAAATGGATATTTCCATCTCTATCTCCAAATTTTTTTTAGCTTCTTCACAATAATTTCCTTTCTAGTAGGTGGGTCGGGAAAGTAAAATCTAAGTACTTTAAGATTTTGTTTTTAAAGGACCCCGCACATTTCTTATAAAAAGCGTCTCTCAATCCCAACCGAAATTTTTTTTTTAAATGGAGAAAAATTGGGGCCTAATATGGAAAAAATAATAGAATATGGGTTAAAATATGGAAGAAAAATAAGGGAAAAATGAGGGAAGATGAGAGGAAAACGGTGAAAAAATTGAAGAAAAAATGATGGAAAATTGGAAAAAAAATGGTGAAAAACTGGGGAAAATGGTGGCAAATTGGGGAAAATGGGAAGAAATGTAAGATAAATTGCGGGAAAGACAGGGGAAAATTTGGAAAAAACTGGAAGAAAATATGGAAAAAAACTACTGAAAAATATAAAAAAACTAGGATGCAATATTGAAAAAGTGGTAAAAAATATGGAGAAAATTAGGAAAAAATACTGAAAAAAAAAGGGGGAACAAATAAGAAAAAACTAGCTGAAAAAAAAGCAAACAATGGAGAGAAAAATGGGCAATAAATATGGAAAAAATAATAGAAAAAATGTGGTAAACAATTGAAAAACAATAGGGAAAACAATAGGAAAAAAGAGAAAATTGGGAGAAAAATGGGGAAAATTGTGGAAAAAATGGGAGAATATTAGTCGAAAAAGGAGAAAAAAATGATAAAAAATAGGAGAAAAAAGTTGTACAATTATGTACTGTGTGTATTACAAACAGTAGGTAATTACTGTAAGATTGGCTGTTTTAGATTTATAATTAATTTATATAATATTATTGTTTTTGTTGAACTAAATTTTAAATTTTTGTTAATTAGTTAAAAAAATGTAAGTACTTTAAGATTTTGTTTCTGAAGTACCCCGCACATTTCTAGGAAATGTGCATGCAAAGTCCTTTTACTTTGTATAAAATTGTTTTAATAACATTTCTTCACTAATTATCAATTTAAATAAAGTCACAGTCTAAGCGTCATTATTAATAAAACGTTTTTTTTTCAGGTTAACGTTACTGTTATTAATGAAATGGAATAAATCATCAATAAAAAGAAAAATACTACACTAAGAAAAATAATTCCTCTACTGAGATGGTAAAAAGGAAAAAATTGATGTATTAAAAAAATAAAGTTTTTCGTTATAATTTTTTTATTAAACAGGCACAATTTTAACTTAAAATAATATTTTTACAATAACAGTAAAATTTTAAATGGAAATCAGTAATACAATTACTTTGTTTTCCATATAAATTTAATCTAATAACAGTACCAATTATAATGAAAATTTTATCATCAGGTTTATATCTAACAGTAGTTTCGAATACAGCATCCCCAGGTACAGTTCTAATAGTAATTAAATAATCTTGTAACTGATTTTTCCCACTCAATCCATCTTCTTTATGAGTCATCAATCTAGCATTACTAATCTCAGCTAAAGTTAAACTAGTACAATGAAAAAAATTCAAGAAAATGGAAGAAAATAGAAGAAAGAAGAAGAAAAAAGTAGATAAAAATCGGGAAAATACGGAAAAAATCGGAAAAAACGAAAAGAATAAAAGAAAAACAGAAAGATCGAAAAAACACGAGTAAACGGAGTGAAAAATAGTTAAAATAATGAGGGAAAAATAGCAGTAAAATAGGTGAAAAATTAGGAGAAAGAAAGTGCAAAATATAGGAAAAATAATAAGAAAAATTTAAAAACAACGGGAAAATTTTGAAAAGAGGAAAAAGTAGGAAAAACTACGAAAAAATTGAAAAAAATCGGAAAAAAACTGGAAAGTATTGAACAAAGTTAGAAAAAATTGAAAAAAATTGGAGATAAATTAAAAAAAATTCGAAAATTAGGTAAAAAAAAAAAATGGAAGAAATAATAGGAAATTGGAAAATATTAAAAAAAAAATAGGAAAAATCAGAAAGCCGAAAGACATAAAAAATACACTCAGAGAAAAAATAGGAAAAAAATACAGGAAATTTTGAGTGAAAAACAAAAAATAAATAAAAAATATGAAAAATTCGAAAATAAACTAAAAAATTAAAAAATTACTAAAAAAAAAATGAAAAAACAGTGAAAAAAGGTAAAAATTAAAAAAACTGACAAATAGTCGAAAAAACCGAAAAGAATCGATAAAAAAATGGTTAAAATAAGAAGAAACAGAAGAAATCGGAAATAACAATAGCGGAAAAATAGATGAAAAAATAAGCGAAAATAATTGAAATATTAGGGGAAACAACAAGGTAAAAAATATTGTAAAAAATGGAAGGAAAAATAAAGGCAAAATAAGGCAAAAATAGAGTAAAAATACAGGAATTAATAGGGCGAAATTAAGTGGAAAATTGTGTACCAATAGGGGAAAAATGGTTGGAAAACGAGGAAAAAATGGAAAGAGCAAAGAAAAAATGGGAGGAAGATAGAATAAAAATAGAGGAAATGGGAGAAAATAATAAAAAAGATATTGGAAAAATTATGGGTATTAATAGAGGAAAAAAGGGAAAAAATAAGAAAAAAATTGGGGAAAAAGGAAAGAAAACGTTAGAAAAATTGAAGAAAAACAGGAAGAAAATTGTTAAAAATTCGTAATAATAAGGAAAATAGAGGAAAGCAATAAGGGGAAATGGAAGAAGTAAATATAGAAAAACCAGTGGAACCCAGAGAAAAAAAAGCAAAAAGGAAAAAAGGCAATAAATAAATTGGAGATAATATGGAAAAAATAAGAGAAAATGGGTTAAAAAAATGGAGGAAAAATAACCGAAAAAGAGCAAAGATGAAAGGAACACGGTGAAAAAATTGAAGCAAAATAAGGGAAAATTTTGGAAAATTTTGGAAAATCTTAGAAAATAGGGGAAAATGTTGGAAAATTGGGGATAATGGGAATAAATAGAAAAAAAATTGGGGGAAAGACATTGGAAAATATTGAAAAAATGAAGGGAAAATATGGAAAAAACTGAGGAAACCAATAAGATAAAAATAGCAGAAAAAAAGAGAAAAAAATGGAGAGAAAAATGTGGGATAAATATGGAACAAATAATAAAAAAATGGGTTAAAAAATTGTGGAAAAATAGGAGAAAATTTTGATAACTTTGAAAAAATGTGAAAAAATAGAAGGAAAAAGGGGAAAATAAGGGAGGGGAGAAAAGCGGTTCTTAGTAGCATTTGACAGTTGACAGCTGCCAATAAACTTTATTGTCCTTTATAAAATGTCCTTTTACTCTGTGTAAAATTGACTTTGTTTTAATAAAATTTCTTCACCAAATTTTAATTTCAATAAGGTCACAGTCTAAGCATTATTATTAATAAAACATTTTTTTTACAGATTAACGTTCTCAATGGAATGAATCTACATTAAAAAAAAGTGAGATGGCAATTATGGTAATTATAGAAAATATAGAAAATTGATCATGTATTAAAAAAAAAATAAAGTTATTCCTTATAATCTTTTATTAAACAGGCACAATCTTAACTTAAAATAATATTTTTACAAAAGCAGTACAATTTTAAATGAAAATCACTAATACAATTACTTTGTTTTCCATATAAATTTAATCTACTAACAGTACCAATTATAATGAAAATTTTATCATCAGGTTTATATCTAACAGTAGTTTCGAATACAGCATCCCCAGGTACAGTTCTAATAGTAATTAAATAATCTTGTAACTGATTTTTCCCACTTAATCCATCTTCTTTATGAGTCATCAATCTAGCATTACTAATTTCAGCTAAAGTTAAATTAGCACATTGTCCATAACCTACTAATTTATTATTAATAAATTTTACAGCAAATTCAGCAGATTTTTTAACAATAGAATCATTAGTTTTAATATTAATACTTTGTTGACACGTACACCAATGACTTACAATACCGGCATCTTTACAAGTACGTTGTTTATTAATTTCTTTAAATAAACTTATCCCTCTAGAATTTTCTATTATAGTTTCATTAATATTAGAAGGATATAAAAGATCTATTAAAGTTTCATGTAAATCAAATGGTGTTGTTAATCTTCTTGTATTTTTTATTAAATTTTTTATATATTGAGGATATTGTTCTTTAAACCAATCCGGTAATAGTAAATAAACAAATGGTAATCGTTCTTCCATTCTACCTTGATAAGTATTTCTAATATCACCCCAACGTATGCCATGATCGCTCATAAATATTACAGCTGTATTATCTAGTAAACCTTGATTATAATGATCATTAAAAAAATTATAATAATCATCATCACCTAATTTAGGTAAATTTAAATCATCATGTGATAAACTAACTTCCCAAAAAAAACCAAAATAAGGTAAATCATTATTAGACATAGTTATTATAAATTTTTTAATATAATTTAAAAAATCTTTATATACTAATCTAGCATTTTCACATAAAACAACATTCATATAACCAGCATTACCAATTTCATGTTCAACATGTCTACTAAAATAATTATAAGCATAATCAGTTGGTTGTTTATGGAAACCGTTTCTTTCATAATTAAATAATCCCATCCAAGATGCATCTTCACCATAAGCAGTTACATAACCTTGTTTTTTATAATCCTTCCATATATACGAACAATTATCAAAATGATCATTATCTTTATGCCAACAATCTTTAACTAACTCACTTTCATTTAAACCGGTTAAAACCGGTATTAAATTAGGAAATGTATTATCACCAACTTTATTATAACCTAATAATTCTATAGCACCAATAGATTTTATATAATCAACAGTTTTAGGTAATTGTCTATGTAAATTTAATCTCGATACAGCATCTAATCCTAATATTAATACATTCATAGGATTAGGATATTGAGTATCCGGTAATTGTTTAATACTACTTAAAGGTACAAACGAAAACATATCTTTATATATCTGTTTGTTTTTATATTTACAAATTACTTTAATAAAATCGTTATCTATCACAGCTCTATTTGTTATATTATAGCATTCATCACTATAAATTATATTATTATCGTTATCACCATTAGCAGCATCTATACGCCAAAATATTTTATAACAACATAATAAATCAGTTATATTAGTAATATTATATGATGGTAAAGAAGAATTTAATAAATATATTGATGTTAAATCTGATTCGTATAAAGCTGGTTGTCCTTTATTACAAATTGGTGGTTTAGGATTTTTTATGAATGGTTTTACTTGTATATCAAATGGATGGAAATCTGGTATTTTACAACCTGGTGTATATACTACAAAACCATCCATTGTTTTTTCTGATAATTTTGTCCAATTATAATTGGTTTTTTTAGTTTCAAAGTAGCTGCATATTGCTGTGTAAGTACTGGTGTAGATCAGTGTTCCGAATAGTAGGAGGAATAGTAGTATGTATATTTCTGGTCGGATATTGTTAGTACTAACTTGATATCTGGAAAATAAAATTGTGGATAAAGTTACAGTCTGATATAAAATTTGGTTTATTGTGGATTAGGCTTATTGGGGATACCACGTTAAAAAAAACGCGCCTGGATCTTTACCTCGTAGGTGGTGTGGAAAAGAGGTCAAATTAAAAATTTTTAATAATTTAATATTTTAATTGGATTGGATCATGGATTTAGCAACACTTTGTATTTATAAGTTTTTAAAATCCAATAATACGTATATAATTTTATATATGTAAAAAATAGTCACAGTCTAAACACCTTTATTAATAACTTGCTTTTTACAATTTTTTTATTACAAATCATAAAGTCACAGTCTAAACGCCGTTATTAATTGTATTAAGAATTTTGCTCTATCTGAGTCATAACATAAAATCCACGTCCGGATTAATAAAAATTACAAAGTGTTCTCGAAATAACACTCTGTATGTACAAAATTTCAAAATCTATATTTAATTTTTGAACTGAAATTTAAGTCACAGTCTAAAGTCCATTATTGGTAATCGCTTTTTTCAATTTTGATAACAAAATTTAAAGTCACAGTCTAAACGACGTGATTGATTGTATTAAGAATTTTGCTTTTTTATTCTCATAACAAAAAAATTCAGATCCGGATTAATAAAAATTACACAGTGTTTATTCTCGAAACAACACTCTGTATGTAAAACATTTCAAAATCTTAAGTATTTTTAATTTTTGAGCAATTTGAACTCAATATTAAGTCACATTCTAAACACCATTATTAATAATTGATTTTATCATTTTCTATAACAAAATATAAAGTCACAGTGTAAACGTCGTAATTGATGTGACAAAATATGATCATTTTTTTTGATTGCCTTAATAGTGGAGAAGGAGGAGAAAAATAGGGGAAAAATAGGAGAAAATGGGAAGAAAATAAGGGAAAAAAAGCGTATAAATAGAGGAAAAATAAAGAAAAAAAAATTAGGAAAAACATATGATCAAATTAGGGAAAAATACTAGAGGGAAAATATGGAAAAAAAAACAAAAATTATGAAAATAACGGTAAAAATAGGAGAAAAATATTAGAAATATATTGAAAAATTATGGAAACATATGGGAAATAAAGAGGAAAATAAGAAAATATAAAGAAAATTGCGTCAGAATAAAAAAATCAAGGTCCGAATCAATAAAAATTAGAAAATGTTTATTCTCAAAACAACACTCTGTATGTATAAAATTTCAAAATCTGAAATATTTTTAATTTTTGAGCATTTGGAACTGAAAATTAAGTCACAGTCTATAAACACCATTATCGATAATTGCCTTTTTCAATTGTTATGTCAAAATATAAAGTCACAGTCTAAACGTAGTTATTGATTTGACTAAATTTTGATAATGTTTTAGTGAATCAGGAAAAGTAGGACAAAAAATACTGGAAAATAGGGATAATAGGCAAAAAAATGCAAAATAAATAATTGGGAAAAAATCTGAACAATCAAAAAAAAACAGTAATAAGTTGAAAAAAATTGGAAAGAATCGAAGAATGCTGGAAATACCGAAAAAAAAACCGGAAAAATTTGAAAAAAATTGGAAACAAATAAAGAAAAAAAGTGTATAATAAGGGAAAAATGAAGACAAATAGGAAAAAAATAAAAAACAACCAAGGGAAAAATTAGGCAAAAATACTAGGGGGAAATATGGAAAAACAGGACAAAAATTGGGGGAAAAATAAGGGTAAAAATATTAGATAAATATTAGAAATATAGGGAAAAATAGGGAAAAAATATGAGAAAAATATGGGAAAAATAAGAAAATATTAAGAAAATTTCCGTCACAACAAAAAAGTTCAGGTCAAGATTATTAAAAATTTAAAAATGTTTATTCTCGAAACTACACACTGTATGTACAAAATTTCAAATTCTGAAGTATTTTTATTTTTTCAGTATTTTCAATTGAAAATTAAGTCACAGTCTAAACACAATTATTGATAATAGCTTTTTTTCAATTTTTATAACAAAATATAAAGTCACAGTCTAAACGTCGTTATTGATTTGACTAAATTTTGGTCATTTTTTTTTAATGAATTAGGAAAAGTAGAAGAAAAATGGGGGAAGATAGGGGAAATAATAGGCAAAAAAATGCAAAATAAGAAAAATGGGAAAAAATTTGAACAATCGAAAAAAAACAGGAACAAATCGAAAAAAAACGAAAACAAAAGCGTATAATAGTGAAAAAATGAAGACAAACAGAAAAAAAAAAACAATAAAAACATAAGGGAAAATAAGGGAAAAATATTTGTGGGGGAAATATGGAAAAGAGGATAAAAAATGGGAGAAAATAGGAGTAACAATATTAGAAAAATATTAGAAATATAGGGAAAAATAGGGGAAAAATTTGGGAAAGATTGGGGAAAATAAGAAAATATAAAGAAAAATATCAGGTCAGGATTAATAAAAATTAGAAAGTGTTTGTTCTCGACAACACTCTGTGTGTACAAAATTTTAAAATCTGAAATATTTTTAATTTTTGGGTATTTTGAACTGAAAATTAAGTCACAGTCTAAACACTTTTATTGATAACTTGCTTTCTTCATTTTCTATAACAAAATATAAAGTCACAGTCTAAACGTCGTTATTGATTAAAATACGTTTTGGTAATTTTTTTTGTGCCTTAATAGTGAACCAGGAAAAGTAAGAGAAAAAATTGGAGAAAAATGATGGAAAAATGAAGACAAATAGGAAAAAACATATAGGAAACCATAGGGGCAAATTATGGAAAAATACTAGCGGAAAAATATGGAAAAATGGGGAAAAAAAAGTGGCAAAAATAGGACAAAAAAATTGTAAATATAGGGAAAAATGTGGGAAAAATATGGGGAAATAAGAAAATATAAAAAAATAACAGATCAGGATTGATAAATATTGAAGTATTTCTAATTTTTCAGTATTTTCAACTGAAAATTAAGTCACAGTCTAAACACCATAATTGAAAATTGCTTTTTTCAATTTTTTAAACAAAAGATAAAGTCACTGTCTAAACGACGTTATTGATTTTATTAAGAATTTTGCTCTTTTAAGTGTCATAACAAAAAAATCCAGGTCCGTATTAATAAAAAGTACATAGTGTTTGTTCTCGAAACAACACTCTGTATATAAAACATTTCAAAATCTTAAAAATTTTTAATTTTTGAGCAATTTGAACTGAAAATTAAGTCACAGTCTAAACGTCGTTATTGATTTGACTAAATTTTGGTCATTTTTTAAGGGAACCAGGAAAAGTAGGAGAAAAAATAGGGGAACATAGGGTAAATAATGGTCAAAAAAATTTAAAAATAGGAATAATTGGGAAAAAATCGGAAAAAAACACAAATAAATTGAAAAAAATTGGGAAGAATCAAAAAACGCTCAAAAAGCAGGAAAAAACCGAAAAAATGGGACAAAAACGGAAACAAATAAAGAAAAAAAGCGTATAATAGGGGAAAAATGAAGACAAATAGGAAAAAAATAAAAATAAAAACAGGAAAATAAGTAAAAAATCCTAAGGGGTCAAATATGGAAAAAGAGGACAAACATTGGGGAAAAATAGTGGTAAAAATATTAGAAATATAGGGAAAAATAGGAGAAAAATTTGGGAAAGATTGGGGAAAATAAGAAAATATAAAGAAAAATAACAGTTCCGGATTAATAAAAATTAGAAAGTGTTTGTTCTCGACAACACTCTGTGTGTACAAAATTTCAAAATCAAAAGTATTTTTAATTTTTGAGCGCATTTGGAACTGAAAATTAAGTCACATTCTAAACACCATTATTGATAATTGCTTTTTTCAATTTTTATAACAAAACATAAAGTCACAGTCTAAACGACGTTATTGATAGCATTAAAAACTTTTCTCCTTTTAGTGTCATAACAAAAAAATCCAGGTCCGGATGAATAAAAATGACATAGTGTTTGTTCTCGAAACAACACTCTGTATATAAAACATTTCAAAATCTGAAGTAATTTTAATTTTTGAGCATTTTGAACTGAAAATTAAGTCACAGTCTAAACACAATTATTGATAATTGCTTTTTTCAATTTTTATAACAAAATATAAAGTCACAGTCTAAACGTCGTTATTGATTTGACTAAATTTTGGTCATTTTTTTTTAATGAATTTTTTTTAATAGTGAACCAGGAAAAGTAGGAGACAAATAGGGGAAAAATAGGAGAAAATGGGAAGAAAATAAAGGACAAAAAGTGTGTAATTAGGAGAAAAATAAAGACATAAAAAAATAAGGAAATACATATAGGCAAATTAGGGAAAAATACTACAGGAAAAATATGGAAAAGAGGACAAAAATCATGAAAATAGGGGTAAAAATAGAAAAAAAAATTAGAAATATATTGAAAAATAGGGGAAAACTATGGAAAAATAGGGGAAAATAAGAAAATATAAAGAAAATATCGTCAGAACAAAAAAATCAAGGTCAGAATTAATAAAAATTAGAAAATGTTTATTCTCAAAACAACACTCTGTATGTACAAAATTTTAAAATATGAAATATTTTTAATTTTTGAGCGCATTTGGAACTGAAAATTAAGTCACAGTCTAAACACAATTATTGATAATTGCTTTCTTCATTTTCTATAATAAAATATAAAGTCACAGTCTAAACGACGTTATTGATCGCATTAAAAATTTTTCTCTTTTTAGTGTCATAACAAAAAAATCCAGGTCCGGATGAATAAAAATTACATAGTGTTTGTTATGGAAACAACACTCTGTATATAAAATATTTCAAAATTATTTTAAGTATTTTTAATTTTTGAGCATTTGGAACTGAAAATTAAGTCACAGTCTAAACAACGTTACTGATCGTATTAAAATTTTTTCTCATTCCAGGTCTGGATTAATAAAAATGACATAGTGTTTGTTATGGAAACAACACTCTGTATGTAAAACATTTCAAAATCTGAATTATTTTGAATTTTTGACTAATTTGAACTGAAAATTAAGTCACAGTCTAAACACCATAATTAAAAATTGCTTTTTTTCAATTTTTTAAACAAAATATAAAGTCACTGTCTAAACGACGTTATTAATTGTATTTTAAGAATTTTGCTCTTTTTAGCGGCATAACAAAATAATCCAGATCCGTATAAAAAAATGACATGGTGTTTGTTCTCGAAACAACACTCTGTATATGAAACATTTCAAAACCTTAAGTATTATTAATTTTTGAGCATTTTGAACTGAAAATTAAATCACAGTCTAAACACTTTTATTGATAATTGTTTTTTTCAATTTTTGTAACAAAATATAAAGTCACAGACTAAACGACGTTATTGATTGTATTAAAAATGTTGTTCTTTTTAGTGTCATAATAAAAAAATCCAGGTCCGGATTAATAAAAATTACATAGTGTTTGTTCTCGAAACAACACTCTGTATATAAAACATTTGAAAATCTTAAGTAATTTTAAGTTTTGAGTAATTTGAACTAAAAATTAAGTCACAATCTAAACACCATTATTGATAATTGCTTTTTTCAATTTTTATAACTAAATATGAAGTCACAGTCTAAACGACGTTATTGATTGTATTAAGAATTTTGCTCTTTTTAGTGTCACAACAGAAAATTCCAGGACCGGATTAATACAATTTAAAAGTGTTCACAAAACAATATTCTGGATGTGAAGCATTTCAAAATTTGAAGCATTTTAAGTTTTGAGCATTTTCAACTCACTTAAGTCACAGTCTAAACACCTTTATTGATGACTTCCTTTCTTTATTTTCTATAAAAATATAAAGTCACAGTCTAAACGATCTCATTAATTGGATTAAGAGTTTTGTTCTTTTAAGCGTCATAACAGAAAAATCCAGGTCCGGATTAATAAAAATTACATAGTGTTTGTTCTCGAAGAAACACTCTGTATGTAAAACATTACAAAATCTTGAAGTATTTTTAATTTTTGAGTATTTTCAACTGAAAATTAAGTCACAGTCTAAACACTTTTATTGATAACTTGCTTTCTTCATTTTCTATAACAAAATATAAAGTCACAGTCTAAACGTCGTAATTGATTGTATTAAAAAGTGTGCTCTTTTTAGTGTCATAACAAAAAAATTCATGTCCGGATTAAAAAAAATTACATAGTGGTTGTTCTCAAAACAACACTCTGTATATAAAACATTTCAAAATTTTAAGTATTTTTAATTTTTTAGTAATTTGAACTGAAAAATAAGTCACAGTCTAAACTCCATTATTGATAATTGCCTTTTTCAATTTTTATAACAAAAAATAAAGTCACACTCTAAACGACGTTATTGATTGTATTAATAATTTTCTCTTTTTAGAGTCATAACAAAAAAATCTAGGTCCGGATTAATAAATATTAAATAGTATTTGTTCTCGAAACAACACTCTGTATATAAAACATTTCAAAATTTTAAGAATTTTTAATTTTTGAGCACTTTGAACTGAGAATTAAGTCACAGTCTAAACGAAGTTTATTGACTTAACTAAATTTTGGTCAACTTTTTTAGTGATTTAAAAGTGAACCAGGAAAAGTAGGAGAAAAAATAGGAAAAAATGGGGAGAAAATAGGGGGAAAAAGTGTGTAAAAGAGGAAAAACTGAAGACAAGTTGGAAAAAAAATAGGGAAAAACATAGGGGCAAATTCGGGAAAAATACATGGGGGAAAATATGAAAAAAAAGGACAAAAATTAGGGGAAAAATATGGGTAAAAATATGAATGAAAATTAGAAATATAGGGAAAAATCGGGGAAAGATATGGGAAACACAGGGTAAAATAAGAAAATATAAAGAAAAATAACAGGTCAGGATTAATAAAAATTAGGAAGTGTTTATTCTCGACAACACTCTGTATGTACAAAATTTAAAAATCTGAAGTATTTTTATTTTTTCAGTATTTTCAATTGAAAATTAAGTCACAGTCTAAACACCTTTATTGATAACTTGTTTTCATTATTTTCTACAACAAAATATAAAGTCACAGTCTAAACGTCGTTATGGATTTGACAAAATTTTGATAATTGTTTTTTGTGCCTTAATAGTGAACCAGAAAAAGTCAGAGAAAAAATAGGGGAAAAATGATGACAAATAGGAAAAAAATATAAAGATAAACATAGGGGCAAACTAGAAAAAAATACTAGGGGGAAAATATGGTAAAAAGGTAAAAAATTGGGGAAAAACTAGGGGTAAAAATACTTGAAAAATATTAGAAAAATAGGGAAAAATAAGAATAAATAAAGGATCAATTAAAATTAGAAAGTATTTGATCTCGAAACAACACTCTGTATGTAAAAAAAATCAAAATCTTAAGTATTTTTAATTGAGAACTGAAAATTAAGTCACAGTCTAAACACCCTTATTGATAATTGCTTTTTTCAATTTTTAAAACAAAATATAAAGTCACAGTCTAAACGACGTTAATAATTGTATTAAGAATTTTGCTCTTTCTGAGTCATAACATAAAATCCAGGTCCGGATTAATAAAAATTACAAAGGGTTCTCGAAATAACACTCAGTATGTACAAAATTTCAAAATCTCAATTTAATTTTTGAACTGAAAATTAAGTCACAGTCTAAACAACATTATTGATAGTATTAAGAATTTCATTTTGAAAAAAATTTCCCAATCTAGAAAATTTTTTTTGAGTCTCTGATTATAAATTGATAATCGAATATTTTTTAAATAAAATGGTGGATCCAATATGGCCGACCAATAATATTTGATTACGAATTTTTGCACGATTTATATTATCCTATATTATTTTTATTAACTTTTTTATAAATAAATTTTCTCTAAACATATAAATTATTTAAATAAGATTTTTTTTAAAGATAATATTTATACTAAACAATATTGTCGTCTGAATTTTATTAATATTTGAATAACATTTAATTTTAATTTTAATTAAATAAACAATATTTTGTTAAATATTTATTTAAAAAAAAGTATGACCAATATTTAATTATAATTACAATAAAATTTTAATTAAACTGAAATTGTTAGATTTATATTAATATATATTAATAATTATAATAATAATAAAAATCTTTATAGAACTGAAACTGAAACAATGAATATGGAACTGAAAAAAAAAACTTACAAAGAAAGTATATTTTTAAATGTAAAACCGGAATAAACATTGTAAAACTTTTACCCTAAAACAGAAATAAAAAAAATGTTTCGAGAACTGAAATTGAAACTTTTAACGTATAATAAAAATTAATATAATCATTGTAGAACTAACTGTATGACTGAAAGTAATATATGTATTGAACTGAAACTGAAAATTACAACTGAAATATTTATTTTGGAACTGAAACTTACTTGTTCATAGAACTGAAACAAAAACATTTAACAAAAAAGTGAAAACAAAAGAGTCATTAGAGAACTGAAACTGAAATATTTATTATAAGACAAAAATTAAAATTTTCATGCTAGAACTGAAACTGAAATATGCATAGGACTATGACTGTATCTGTAAAAATTTTATTTTGAATTTATTTACTAAGTGACTGAAACTAAGATATTCATAGAACTGAAACTAACATGTATATAGAACTGAAACTGAAACTTTTATAGTAAATTTGAAACTAAAATAGTCATTATAGAACTGAAACCTAAATTTTCCTTGTATCACTGAAACTGACATTTTCAAAGAACTGATACTTAAATATTCATTTTGGAACTGGAACTGAAATATTAATTACAGAACTGAAACTTAAATATTCATTGTAGGACTAAAACTGACATATTCGAAAAAACTGATACTAAAATTTTCATTTTGGAACTGGAACTGAAATATTAATTACAGAACTGAAACTTAAATATTCATTGTAGGACTAAAACTGACATATTCGAAAAAACTGATACTAAAATTTTCATTTTGGAACTGGAACTGAAATATTAATTACAGAACTTAAACTTAAATATTCATTGTAGGACTAAAACTGACATATTCGAAAAAACTGATACTAAAATTTTCATTTTGGAACTGGAACTGAAATATTAATTACAGAACTGAAACTTAAATATTCATTGTAGGACTAAAACTGACATATTCGAAAAAACTGATACTAAAATTTTCATTTTGGAACTGGAACTGAAATATTAATTACAGAACTGAAACTTAAATATTCATTGTAGGACTAAAACTGACATATTCGAAAAAACTGATACTAAAATTTTCATTTTGGAACTGGAACTGAAATATTAATTACAGAACTGAAACTTAAATATTCATTGTAGGACTAAAACTGACATATTCGAAAAAACTGATACTAAAATTTTCATTTTGGAACTGGAACTGAAATATTAATTACAGAACTGAAACTTAAATATTCATTGTAGGACTAAAACTGACATATTCGAAAAAACTGATACTAAAATTTTCATTTTGGAACTGGAACTGAAATATTAATTACAGAACTGAAACTTAAATATTCATTGTAGGACTAAAACTGACATATTCGAAAAAACTGATACTAAAATTTTCATTTTGGAACTGGAACTGAAATATTAATTACAGAACTGAAACTTAAATATTCATTGTAGGACTAAAACTGACATATTCGAAAAAACTGATACTAAAATTTTCATTTTGGAACTGGAACTGAAATATTAATTACAGAACTGAAACTTAAATATTCATTGTAGGACTAAAAATGACATATTCGAAAAAACTGATACTAAAATTTTCATTTTGGAACTGGAACTGAAATATTAATTACAGAACTGAAACTTAAATATTCATTGTAGGACTAAAACTGACATATTCGAAAAAACTGATACTAAAATTTTCATTTTGGAACTGGAACTGAAATATTAATTACAGAACTGAAACTTAAATATTCATTGTAGGACTAAAAATGACATATTCGAAAAAACTGATACTAAAATTTTCATTTTGGAACTGGAACTGAAATATTAATTACAGAACTGAAACTTAAATATTCATTGTAGGACTAAAACTGACATATTCGAAAAAACTGATACCAAAATTTTCATTTTGGAACTGGAACTGAAATATTAATTACAGAACTGAAACTTAAATATTCATTGTAGGACTAAAAATGACATATTCGAAAAAAACTGATACTAAAATTTTCATTTTGGAACTGGAACTGAAATATTAATTACAGAACTGAAACTTAAATATTCATTGTAGGACTAAAAATGACATATTCGAAAAAACTGATACTAAAATTTTCATTTTGGAACTGGAACTGAAATATTAATTACAGAACTGAAACCTAAATATTCATTGTAGGACTAAAACCTACATATTTATAGAACTGATATTAAAATATTTATTGTAGGACTAAAACTGAAATGTTCATTATTAAGCTGAAAATAATTGACCAACATTGATAAAATATTAAATAAAAAATATGACACAAACTGACCAAACATAATAAAAGTTGACATATCCCAACAAAAGTTTTACAAATTCACCAAACAATTCAAAAAGTGACAAAAGTTAACAGCAAAAGTTGACCAAAGCAACAAAATAAATAAAACATACGACGAAAATTGACCGAATAATTCAAAAAGTGACAAAAGTTGACCAAAATTGCCAAAAATTTGACCAGAAATAAAATGTTGAGTGAATTTGATAAAAAACAAAATCAAAAACGACAAAAGTTGACCAAATATAACAATTAGCGCAATAAAATTTAACAAATTAAATAACACAAACTACGCAACTTGACCGAACAATTCAAAAAGGGACGAAAGTTGACCAAACATGCCGAACTTTGACCAGAAATAAGAGGAGTTGACTGAATATGACAAAAATCATTCAAAAATGGCAAAATATGATCGAACATAACAAAAGTTGACCTAACGCAATAAAATTTAACAAAACAAATAACACATACTACGCAAATTGACCGAAAAATTTAGAAAGAGACAAAAGTTGACCAAACATATCAAAATTTGACTAAAAATAATAGGAATTGACCAAAAATGACAAACATCAATTCAAAATGACAAAAGTTGAACAAATATTCCAAAATTTGACAAGATATAACAGGAGTTGACTGAATATAAGAAAAATCAATTCAAAAATGACAAAAGTTAACCAAACTTAACAAAAGTTGGCCTAAACCGATAAAATTTAACAAAACAAATAACACATACCACGAAAATTGACCAAAAAATTCAAAAAGGGACGAAAGTTGACGAAACATGCAAAATTTGACCAGAAATAAGAGGAGTTGACTGAATATGACAAATATCAATTTAAAAATGACAAAAGTTGACCAAGCATAATTAAAGTTGACTTAACGCAATACAATTTAATAAAATAAATAACACAAACCAAGCAAATTGACCGAATAATTTAAAAAGAGACAAAAGTTGACCAAATATGGTAAAATTTGACCAAAAATAATAGGAGTTGACTGAAAATGACAAAAATGATAAAAGTTGACCAAACATAACAAAAGTTGACTTAACATAATAAAATTTAACAAAATAAATAGCATATATCACACAAATTGACCTAAAAATTCAAAAATAAACAAAAGTTGACCAAAAATGCCAAAATTCGACCAGAAATAAAAAGTTGCTTGAATATGACAAAAATCAATTCAGAAATGACAAAAGTTGCCTGAACGCGATAAAATTTAACAAAGTAAATAAAACAAATGACGCAAATTGACCGAACAATTCAAAAAGAGACAAAAGTTGACCGAAAAGGCTAAAGTAAGACCAGAAATAACAGCAGTTGACTGAAAATGACAAAAATCGATTCAAAAATAACAAAAGTTGACCAGAAGTAACAGGAACTGACTAAACAATACAAAAATCAATTAAAAAAATTTCAAAAGTTGACCAAACATAACAAAAATTGACTGAACAAGATAAAATTTAACAGAATAAATAACACATAAGACGCAAATTGACCGAACAATTGAAAAAGGCACAAAAGTTGACGAACCATGCCAAAATTTGTCCGGAAATAACAGTTGACTAAATATGACAAAAGTCAATTCAAAAATGACAAAAGTTGACCTATTATAACAAAAGTTGACTTAGCGCGATAAAATTTAACAAAATAAATAAAACATACCACACAAATTGACCGAACAATTCAAAAAGGGACAAAAGTTGACCAAACATGCCAAATTTTGACCAGAAAAACAGGAGTTGACTGAATATGACAAAATTCAATTTAATAATGGCAAAAGTTGACCGAACATAACAAAAGTTGACTTAACGCAATAAAATTTAACAAAAAAAAATTACAGATACCACACAAATTGACCAAACCATTCAAAAAGGAACAAAAGTAGACCAGAAATAACAGGAATTGACTTAACAATACAAAAGTCAATTAAAAAATTTCGAAAGTTGACCAAACATAACAAAAGTTGACTAAACGAGATAAAATTTAACAAAATAAATACACCTAAGACAAAAAATTGACCAAATAATTAAAAAAAACAAAAAGTTGACCAAACATTCCAAAATTTGACAAGAAATATCAGGAATTGACTGAATATGAGACAAATCAATTCGAAAATGGCAAAAGTTGACCAAACATGCAAAAATTCTACCAGAAATAACACGAGTTGACTGAATATGACAAAGATCAATTCAAAAATGACAAAAGTTGAATTAACATAAAAAAAGTTGACTTAACGCAATAAAATTTAACAAATTTAACAAAATTAAAATTAAGAAAATAAATAAAACATATGACGCAAATTGAGCAAACAATTGAACAATAGACAATAATGTTCATTGTAGGACTGAAACTGAAATACTATTTACAGAACTGAAGCTAAAATATTCATTGTTGGACTGAAACTGAAACACTATTTATAGAACTGAAACTTAAATATTTATTGAAAAACCGAAACTGAAAAATTCATTACAGAACTGAAACCTAAATATTCATTGTAAGACCAAAACTAACATATTCAAATAACTGATACTTAAATATTCATTGTAGAACTGAAACTGAAATAATATTTACAAAACTGAAGCTAAAATATTCATTGTTGGACTGAAACTGAAACACTATTTACAGAACTGAAACTTAAATATTTATTGAAAAACCGAAACTGAAAAATTCATTATGGAACTGAAACCTAAATATTCATTGTAAGACCAAAACTAACATATTCAAAGAACTGATACTTAAATATTCATTGTAGAACTGAAACTGAAATAATATTTACAAAACTGAAGCTAAAATATTCATTGTTGGACTGAAACTGAAACACTATTTACAGAACTGAAACTTAAATATTTATTGAAAAACCGAAACTGAAAAATTCATTATGGAACTGAAACCTAAATATTCATTGTAAGACCAAAACTAACATATTCAAATAACTGATACTTAAATATTCATTGTAGAACTGAAACTGAAATAATATTTACAAAACTGAAGCTAAAATATTCATTGTTGGACTGAAACTGAAACACTATTTATAGAACTGAAACTAAAATATTTATTGAAGAACCGACACTGAAAAATTCATTACAGAACTGAAACCTAAATATTCATTGTAAGACCAAAACTAACATATTCAAATAACTGATACTTAAATATTCATTGTAGAACTGAAACTGAAATACTATTTACAGAACTGAAGCTAAAATATTCATTGTTGGACTGAAACTAAAACACCATTTATAGAACTGAAACTAAAATATTCATTGTAAGACCAAAACTAACATATTCAAATAACTGATACTTAAATATTCATTGTAGAACTGAAACTGAAATACTATTTACAGAACTGAAGCTAAAATATTCATTGTTGGACTGAAACTAAAACACTATTTATAGAACTGAAACTAAAATATTTATTGAAGAACCGACACTGAAAAATTCATTACAGAACTGAAACCTAAATATTCATTGTAAGACCAAAACTAACATATTCAAATAACTGATACTTAAATATTCATTGTAGAACTGAAACTGAAATACTATTTACAGAACTGAAGCTAAAATATTCATTGTTGGACTGAAACTGAAACACTATTTACAGAACTGAAACTTAAATATTTATTGAAAAACCGAAACTGAAAAATTCATTACAGAACTGAAACCTAAATATTCATTGTAAGACCAAAACTAACATATTCAAATAACTGATACTTAAATATTCATTGTAGAACTGAAACTGAAATACTATTTACAGAACTGAAGCTAAAATATTCATTGTTGGACTGAAACTGAAACACTATTTACAGAACTGAAACTTAAATATTTATTGAAAAACCGAAACTGAAAAATTCATTACAGAACTGAAACCTAAATATTCATTGTAAGACCAAAACTAACATATTCAAATAACTGATACTTAAATATTCATTGTAGAACTGAAACTGAAATACTATTTACAGAACTGAAGCTAAAATATTCATTGTTGGACTGAAACTAAAACACTATTTATAGAACTGAAACTAAAATATTTATTGAAAAACCGAAACTGAAAAATTCATTACAGAACTGAAACCTAAATATTCATTGTAAGACCAAAACTAACATATTCAAATAACTGATACTTAAATATTCATTGTAGAACTGAAACTGAAATACTATTTACAGAACTGAAGCTAAAATATTCATTGTTGGACTGAAACTGAAACACTATTTATAGAACTGAAACTAAAATATTTATTGAAGAACCGACACTGAAAAATTCATTACAGAACTGAAACCTAAATATTCATTGTAAGACCAAAACTAACATATTCAAATAACTGATACTTAAATATTCATTGTAGAACTGAAACTGAAATACTATTTACAGAACTGAAGCTAAAATATTCATTGTTGGACTGAAACTGAAACACTATTTACAGAACTGAAACTTAAATATTTATTGAAAAACCGAAACTGAAAAATTCATTATGGAACTGAAACCTAAATATTCATTGTAAGACCAAAACTAACATATTCAAAGAACTGATACTTAAATATTCATTGTAGAACTGAAACTGAAATAATATTTACAAAACTGAAGCTAAAATATTCATTGTTGGACTGAAACTGAAACACTATTTACAGAACTGAAACTTAAATATTTATTGAAAAACCGAAACTGAAAAATTCATTATGGAACTGAAACCTAAATATTCATTGTAAGACCAAAACTAACATATTCAAATAACTGATACTTAAATATTCATTGTAGAACTGAAACTGAAATAATATTTACAAAACTGAAGCTAAAATATTCATTGTTGGACTGAAACTGAAACACTATTTATAGAACTGAAACTAAAATATTTATTGAAGAACCGACACTGAAAAATTCATTACAGAACTGAAACCTAAATATTCATTGTAAGACCAAAACTAACATATTCAAATAACTGATACTTAAATATTCATTGTAGAACTGAAACTGAAATACTATTTACAGAACTGAAGCTAAAATATTCATTGTTGGACTGAAACTAAAACACCATTTATAGAACTGAAACTAAAATATTCATTGTAAGACCAAAACTAACATATTCAAATAACTGATACTTAAATATTCATTGTAGAACTGAAACTGAAATACTATTTACAGAACTGAAGCTAAAATATTCATTGTTGGACTGAAACTAAAACACTATTTATAGAACTGAAACTAAAATATTTATTGAAGAACCGACACTGAAAAATTCATTACAGAACTGAAACCTAAATATTCATTGTAAGACCAAAACTAACATATTCAAATAACTGATACTTAAATATTCATTGTAGAACTGAAACTGAAATACTATTTACAGAACTGAAGCTAAAATATTCATTGTTGGACTGAAACTGAAACACTATTTACAGAACTGAAACTTAAATATTTATTGAAAAACCGAAACTGAAAAATTCATTACAGAACTGAAACCTAAATATTCATTGTAAGACCAAAACTAACATATTCAAATAACTGATACTTAAATATTCATTGTAGAACTGAAACTGAAATACTATTTACAGAACTGAAGCTAAAATATTCATTGTTGGACTGAAACTGAAACACTATTTACAGAACTGAAACTTAAATATTTATTGAAAAACCGAAACTGAAAAATTCATTACAGAACTGAAACCTAAATATTCATTGTAAGACCAAAACTAACATATTCAAATAACTGATACTTAAATATTCATTGTAGAACTGAAACTGAAATACTATTTACAGAACTGAAGCTAAAATATTCATTGTTGGACTGAAACTAAAACACTATTTATAGAACTGAAACTAAAATATTTATTGAAAAACCGAAACTGAAAAATTCATTACAGAACTGAAACCTAAATATTCATTGTAAGACCAAAACTAACATATTCAAATAACTGATACTTAAATATTCATTGTAGAACTGAAACTGAAATACTATTTACAGAACTGAAGCTAAAATATTCATTGTTGGACTGAAACTGAAACACTATTTATAGAACTGAAACTAAAATATTTATTGAAGAACCGACACTGAAAAATTCATTACAGAACTGAAACCTAAATATTCATTGTAAGACCAAAACTAACATATTCAAATAACTGATACTTAAATATTCATTGTAGAACTGAAACTGAAATACTATTTACAGAACTGAAGCTAAAATATTCATTGTTGGACTGAAACTAAAACACTATTTATAGAACTGAAACTAAAATATTTATTGAAGAACCGACACTGAAAAATTCATTACAGAACTGAAACCTAAATATTCATTGTAAGACCAAAACTAACATATTCAAATAACTGATACTTAAATATTCATTGTAGAACTGAAACTGAAATACTATTTACAGAACTGAAGCTAAAATATTCATTGTTGGACTGAAACTGAAACACTATTTACAGAACTGAAACTTAAATATTTATTGAAAAACCGAAACTGAAAAATTCATTACAGAACTGAAACCTAAATATTCATTGTAAGACCAAAACTAACATATTCAAATAACTGATACTTAAATATTCATTGTAGAACTGAAACTGAAATACTATTTACAGAACTGAAGCTAAAATATTCATTGTTGGACTGAAACTAAAACACTATTTATAGAACTGAAACTAAAATATTTATTGAAAAACCGAAACTGAAAAATTCATTACAGAACTGAAACCTAAATATTCATTGTAAGACCAAAACTAACATATTCAAATAACTGATACTTAAATATTCATTGTAGAACTGAAACTGAAATACTATTTACAGAACTGAAGCTAAAATATTCATTGTTGGACTGAAACTAAAACACTATTTATAGAACTGAAACTAAAATATTTATTGAAAAACCGAAACTGAAAAATTCATTACAGAACTGAAACCTAAATATTCATTGTAAGACCAAAACTAACATATTCAAATAACTGATACTTAAATATTCATTGTAGAACTGAAACTGAAACACTATTTATAGAACTGAAACTAAAATATTTATTGAAAAACCGAAACTGAAAAATTCATTATAGAACTGAAACCTAAATATTCATTGTAAGACTAAAACTGACATATTCAAAGAACTAATACAATAAGACTAAAAGTTTTTGGATAAACTTTTTATTATTAAAATTAATTTTCCTGCCTATTTTTATGCTAAAATATTTATTTTCATCACAGTTTAAATTTGAAATAATATATCTTATTTATAAAACTTAATAATTGATTGACTTTTTATTTAAATAATTTTAAAGCAATCATTTTTTTTTATTTATTCTATACATTAATTAATATTTATTATTAGGGTGGAATAAATTAGTCATTATTAAATTCTTTCTCGCTACTTTTTTTATAAATCAATTAAAAACAATTTAATTATAAACAAAATACTTACAATTTTGTATAAACATAACGAAACGATTTTTTATTCATTTTCTTACATTTACTTAAAAAAAAACTAATAGAAATCAAAAAAATAATCTTTATATATCACATCTGCAATTGTTTGTTTAAGATATAAATATTATTATCAGCGATAAGGTAAATATTTAACAAAAGGTAGTCGAATTTTGGGGGGTACACACAGAAGTGTTTTTTGCTCTTCAAACGATCAATATTTTATGCTACATTATAAAAGTTAAATTGAGTACATAAAAGATGAATAACAATAGTGTCTGATTATGATAAATTGTTTTTTTTATTTGACTATAACAGGAATAAACAGCAAAAAAAAATAATCATTTTAGTATAATTCAGGATAATTGAAAATAAAAAAAAATTAATAATTCATTATAAACATTTTTTTAAATTTTTTTTACTAACCTCAATTTTCTGGTTATCTCTGTCAATTTTAAATAATTTTCAGCTCTATAGCCAATAATAAATTTTCTTTTTTCTGGTATCGGAAACACCATTTTTTAACCGCAGTAATGACTAATTTCGTAGATAAGTAAAAAAGTGTTTTTGATAATGAAAAAACCTACTCAAGTTTTATAATTCAAAACGAAAAATCACTTTTTAAAAATTAATTTTATTTTTCAAAAGCGACTATTTAATTCAAGTGCTAACAATGGACTAAATCTATAACTATATTATTAATTAAATGAAAGATAATAGAGGTGTAGGCGGGGGCCACGATTCCCGCTGATTCTGCAGTTCTTCTTTCTTGACTATGATATAACTCCTCCCTTCTTAAGTTTCGAAAAGAATGGAATGATTTTTCGAATTTGGATTTTCTTGGTCTTCTAATGGTTTCTTGATGAATTTTCTTCTAAGATAATTAAGAATTTTTGTTCTGAACTTAACAAGAATTAAAATGACTAGAAAAATAGTTAGTAACCCAAAAATTGTACCAAAAATTGAATAATGATATAAATTGAATTGATTTTCATGAATTGGTTTTAATTGTTTTGAAATTTGATTTATTTCGAACAGTCCGTCGAAATCAAGTTTTGTGATATTCGATGTCTCGTAGCGTTTAGCTGATTGAATTTGGCTGGTTTCCAATTTGGGTAGAATGAATGGTTTTCCTTGAGAAAGTTGAACGTTGTTAACGAATTTCTTCTCTTTTATCCAAATTTCGCAGGATTTTGGAATTTTTAATAATGTTGGAGATTTAACTTGTAAATACTGATTACTTTCACACTTTGAAAGTATTTGTTCCGATTTCGCCGGAATTAGCAGGATTTCATCAGTGGTTACTTGTTCTGTAATTGTTTCTTGTAAATTGACGTCCAAAATATAACAGTTTGTCAAAGAATGGCCTTCTAGTAGTTGAAGGGTGCAGTTATCTTTTGGGACAAAATTTTGTTGGCAGAAGTACGTTCCTTCTAGACATGGACATTCTTCTTTTTCGAATTGAATATTTTCTTGTTTTCGTGCCAAATAGGGAAAAAGGGGAGTATACATTTTATGATTTTGGATAATGGGGAATAAATGGTAGAATTCGTAGGTATCAGTTTCCAAAATAGGAACATGTATAGCAAAAATTAATTTGGAGTCTGAAATTGATATTTGTGTTCCAAGAAATTGATAATATGTCAATATGTTTTTGAAGTTAGGGATTTGATTTGCGTCATAAATTTTTACCAAATATTCTATCATGTCAATAATTTCGGAATTAGAAATTATTGTATTATGTAGAGAGTTTAATTTTGAAAATATTATCGCGTTTTCTAAGTTATCCATAAATGTTATGGTTGTTTGGCAATCTAGGTTAATTTGAGATATAATGCCTTGAAAGGTTAGATAACTTTCAAGAGATTCTATTTTATTATATACGGATGCTTGAATTTTTTCTATATCGCCTTTAAAATTTTCTTGATTTTTGCCTAAAATTGTGATAGATTTATTGTAATGTTCAATAAGTTTTTTGTGTAACGAAATTTGTAAATTAACTTCTTTTATTATATTTTTCTGATTAATTTGCAATGTTTTAATAGCTTCATTGTAACGATTTTCGTCGTCTGAATCGAGATTACCAAAGAGCCATTTATTAATTTTACCAACGCCATTTATTAGTCCTCTTCGAGTTCTAACATGTGGATATATATTATTAATTTTTTGCTGAACAGTATTTATAAGAAATTCTGTTCTTATTAACATATTTTGTGATAAACTATGGTAAGATACAGGATTCGTGGCATTAACTAATGATATCTTATCTTTTAAACGATTAAACTGATAAACTAGATTATTTACTTGTTTAATTACTATACCTAAATCTACGTAATGCAAAAATGTGTGTTTACTATATATTAATCTTGTATTCCCTAATTGAATGGGGAGTAGGAAATTCTCCAATTTAGTGGTTTGTATGTCATCTCTGGTACTATTTATTTGATATACCTGAAGGGCCAGGTACAGCGTCGTTAATATCAGGACGTTCATTTTCATTGGTACAGGGAACCTGTAACAATTTTGTAAAATTACGTTTTGGTTTTCTAACTATACTTTTATGATATATTCCTTTATTAGTTTTAATTAGTACATCCTTTTCATTGATTATTTTTGCTTGTTTAAATTTAGGAAGTTTTTTGTTTCTCAATTTTGTTCTGACATAGCATTTTTCTTGATTAGAATAATCCGGGGCTTCGGATCTATTTTCATTTATTTTATTTATTATTTTCTTTTTAATTTTTTCATTGTTATTTTTAATTTGTTGATATATTTGTTTGCAATTTTGCTTGTGATTTTGTACATAGTTTGAGATTACTAAATGATCGTTTATATCAAAAGGGTCAGGATTATTAATATGTCCTTTAATGACTTCAAATGGAGTGAATTTTGTTACCGAGTGTACTGAATTATTATAACAAAGTATTGAATTTTTTATTAATTGGTCGGGCGTGTAATTTTTATTTTCTTCTTGAATACTTCTGTAATGTTCGATAAGAGTAGAGTGAAATCTTTCTATTGGCGAATTTGAATTGCTATTTTTTGAAGTAGTATAATGTAACTGAATATGATGTAATTTGCAGAAGTCTTGTAAATCGTAATTTTTGAATTCACTACCACAATCCGCAGTGATTTTTTGCGGTAAACCGTGATGACTGACAAAATCTAAAAGTTTATCTACAACTGATACACCTGTTACGCTGTCTAGTGGGTATGCTTGGCCATACCGTGAAAAGGAATCAATTATAGTTAAATATGATTTGTTAGAAATAAAGAAAACATCTATATGAATTTGTTCGAAAGGTTTTGATGTAGTAGGGGTTAAATTAAATTTTATTATAGGTGGATTTCTGTCATACTTGTTTTTCAAACATGTTTCACAATTATTAATAAAGTTTTCGATATCTTTAATCATTTTTGGCCAGTAATATTTAGAACTGAGTGATAATTTTACTTCATTTATGCCTCTGTGACCAGATTTAAAAATGTGGTAATATTCGATTTTTTCTCGTTGTTCTTCGGTCGTTTGTACGTCTGCTAGAATTTTTGTACAATGAACGAATTTAAAAGCGGAATTTTTAAACGTATTTTGAACAGTTATTACAAATATTTCGGGTATATTTATATTTTGAAAGTACAATCCATACGTTTGTTTAGGATCAATATATTCTTTAACGAATTTTATTATGTGAGATTCAATATTAAATTTTGGAAGGGTAACGTACAATCTAAAGTTCTCAAATATTTTTTCTCTTGTTACTTTGATTTCATTAATTTCATTATAAGTAATAAAAATTTGGTTTTTATATATGTTTAAAGGTTTTTCCGTTATTGGGATAGATAATATAGGGTCTTCCGCAGATGTATGAACAGTTTCTACATCATCTGTGTCATTTTCTATATTACCTGTTATTGTTGTTTTCTCAATTTGTACAGGCGGACGTATACTTATGTCCGATAAAATATTAATTTTGGGTATAGGTTGAGGTTCACCTAAAATATCCGAAATGTCGAAATCGTCCAAATTTGGAAGAGAATGTGTCTGATCTAATTCTTTTTGTATTATTTCGTCTATATCGTCTATATTTACGTCTAAAGACATTGTTTCTAAGGCATTTAAATCTATTGGATTACGGGAGAGCGCGTCGGCAACAACATTGTTTTTTCCTTTTAAGTATTTTATTTCATAGTCAAATTCTTCTAATTTGAGTCGCCAGCGTACTAGTCGCGAATTTGGCTCTTTTAGTGAAAATAGCCATTGTAAGGGTTTATGATCTGAATATATAGTAAAACATTTACCAAATAGATAGGGTCGAAAGTATTTGCAGGCCCAGACGATTGCCAGCAGTTCTTTCTCTATAGTAGAGTAATTTAATTCCGGGCTATTTAAAGTCCTAGAAGCATAGCATATAGGATGACCATTTTGGGAGAGGACAGCACCAAGGGCGACGTTTGACGCGTCCGTGGTTAATTCAAAGGGTTTATCAAAGTCTGGGTATGCTAATACAGGTTCTGAGGTTAAAATATTTTTACATAGATTGAAACATTTTATAAATTCTTCAGTGTGTTCAATTTTTTTATCTTTTTTAAGACAGGTTGTCATAGGTTTAGTTATTTTCGCAAAATCTCTTATGAATTTACGATAGTACCCAACAAGACCGAGAAATGATTTTATTTCTTTTTGAGTACATGGTATGGGGAATTTTTGGATTGCTTGAACTTTATCCGGGTTAGGCTTAATGCCATCGGGAGTGACTTTATGACCTAAAAAATCGACTTCTTTTTGTAAAAATTCACATTTATGAAGTTGAATTTTAAGTTTCGCTTCGCGTAATTTTTTAAAGACTAATTTTAAATTTTGAATGTGTTCATCTAATCCTGTACTGAAAATTATGATATCGTCCATGTAGACCATACATATTTTGTTTTGAATATCTTTTAATACTTCGTCCATTACTCGTTGGAAAGTAGACGGGGCATTTTTAAGTCCGAATGGCATTCGGAGGTATTCATAATGGCCTCCCTCAACTGTAAAAGCAGTTTTTTCTATTGAACAATTATTCATTTGGATCTGGTGAAATCCACTAGCTAAGTCTAGTGTAGAAAAATATAGAGAACGACCAAGTTTATCTAGAATATCTGTGATATTAGGTATTGGATACCTATCATTTATAGTTTTTTCGTTAATCTTTCTGTAATCTACAACAAGGCGAAACTTCTGACGATTTGAAGAATCTTTCTTCTTATTTACCACCCAAATAGGCGAGGACCAGGGCGAACAAGAGGGTCTAATTATACCCTTGTCTAACATTTCTTGAATTTGTCTTCGAACTTCATCTTTATGTACATAGGGATACCGATATGATTTAGTGTATACAGGTATTTCATCAGTAGTTCGAATTATGTGTTTTGTTTTAGACGTAAAACCGAGATCATCCCCTGGTTTAAGGAAAACATCAGAAAATTCTTTACATAATTGAATAATTTTAAGTTTTTCTTCTTTATTCATATGATTTGTTCGAATTAAACTAGCAATATCTGTTTTAGAAGTTGGTAGATCCTCAAGGATGTCATCATTAGAGAAAGTTTCAAATTTAAAAATTTCGTATTCTGATAGATCAATACTAGTAACCGAAACGGGTTTTTCTAATGTAATTGAAATAGGGTTATTCGTATGATTTTGTAATTCTATAAGAGCAATACCGTCTTTTGCACTAGTCAAAATTTGTGGTATTAATATATTATTAATGCTTTGTTCATTAACAATAACTTCACCATTAGTCACAGTGACTGGTAATTTTTTTAACATTTTTTCGTTAGCATTTATTGAGAATGAAAATTTGACTTCATTTACTTGTCTATATTTAAAAGGTATTTCTGCATAGTGACCTACTAATTTCTGATTACTCAGGTCAATATTTAAATGCATATTCACTAAGTCTTTTAGGCCTATCAAACCATCAAAGTAATTATGAAACTCAAACAATAAGAAGTCTATATGATAATTATTACAATTGAACTCTTTGAAAGCAGGTACAGACGCTCGATATCTTATTTGTTTGCTTCCGAGACCAGTCGAGATAACGACATTTGATTGATAAATTTTATTCGGATAATATTTCTCGATAACCGAAGGCCTTATTATTGACATGGAACTGCCTGTATCTATTAACAATTTTAATTTTGGATTTTGGATTTCTATATAGGGTAGTGGATTGCTACAAGAGAAAGAATTTATTTCTGCTATATTTTCGTTTTTGATAGGCCGAATTCCCGAAAATTTTGTTCAAGGACGGCGTCTTTATTTTCATTTTCGTCAATAAATTGTTGATTTTCATAAGGTTCATTGGTTTGAGTATAAGTTTGAAAATTACTACAAGAATCAGTATCTTGTTCAATCTGCTCGTTAAAATTTGAATATTGATTAGAATGTAATTCTTCAAAAGTAAAATTAGGTTTTGCATTCATGTTAGAATTCTGAAAATAATTTCTATTAAATGGCGGTTTTCGTGATTGTACAGTGTAATTTCTCGATGTCGTAGACATCGGTTCAGCTTTTGGTAATTGGCTTTCTGGAATTTGATTCGGTTTAAATACATTTTTGGGAGGACCGAATACTTGTCGATTTGTAAAATATTTTTTATTTGGTTGTGGTATTGGTTGCACATGTATAGGTTGACTAGGCCAATTTTGCCTATTTACGTTTGACTGAAAAATTGGTTGATTTCTTTGTTGAAAATTTTGATTTTGAAAATGTGGGTAGTTAGTTGTATTTTGATTATTTTGTCTTGGGAACTGATAAAAATTTGGATTTTGAACGAAATTATTATTGTCATTTCTAAAAGAATTCTGAAATCGAGAGTTTTGTCTTGTGTTATTGTTATTATAACTTAAAGCAAATTTATTTTGTTGATTATTTCTTTCAGGTAGGTTGCCATACATTTTTTCAAAATTCTCGAATTCAGCTACATAAGCCATTGCATCCTCTAGAGATGCAGGTTTTCTTAAGTGCATGTTATTTTTTAATGTACCGTTACAACCGGCAATAAAAGTATTTAAAGCAGTTTTATCGTAATGACTTGTCTGAATTTGTTTTTCTATTTGTGTTAAATTCGGTTCGTTACTTATTCTTTGAATAACACTACTTTTTAACAACTGGAGTCTACCGCCAAAAGTAATTAAATGTTCATTTTTAAACGGTTTACTTCTTGTTAATTCCTGGACTAAACAATCAAGATCTCGTCTGTCCGCGAAACATTGTAGCAAGGCGTTTTTTAATGTATCCCAAGAATTAATTTCTACTCTATTTCCCACCATTATCTCAGCTTTATCAATTAATTTTCCTTGTATACATTCTAATATATGTGCATCCAATTCCTGATCATTATAGGTTTTATATGCATTAATTAAACTTTCGCACCTTACAATAAATTTATTTAAAGTGTCACTATCACCATCATATGGCTTAATATTATTTATTTTGGATTTAAAAAGATCCCAATTTATTTGGCGACGTTCCTGAGCACCTCCTGCTGAGGAATTCATATTTATTAAATTATTTTTTGATGTTACTAAATTATTTTCCGGAATATTATCGTCTAATGAAATATTCGCAAAACAGTTAAACAAAATATCAATTTCTGATTCACTCATAAAATAATAAAACAAAAATACAGATATGTTTAAAATTATGATCCTATTTTTAGAACCCAGAAATTGGTTATGAAAGGTAAGAAAAGGAAATTAGGCACTTACGTCTTTCCTAGTTCTTTTCTTCAGTTTTCTGTAGTCTAGTAGCAGCTCGGAAGGCTGGAGTCCACTAAATACTTGAATTCCACTGAAGGGAAGAAAAGTTCGAGTTTCCACACTTAAAGTATTAAAATACCAAAAGTCACAAAAGTTTTTCGGCAAAAGCGATAAACTGTTTTTACGACTCGCGTGAATCCTACTGACTGCGCCAGTTTTATAATTCAAAACGAAAAATCACTTTTTAAAAATTAATTTTATTTTTCAAAAGCGACTATTTAATTCAAGTGCTAACAATGGACTAAATCTATAACTATATTATTAATTAAATGAAAGATAATAGAGGTGTAGGCGGGGGCCACGATTCCCGCTGATTCTGCAGTTCTTCTTTCTTGACTATGATATAACTCTCAAGATAAATCAGTGATAAGTGTGCAAGTAATCCAAATTATTTGTTTTATTATATAATCAATTACATACTTAATTACAGGAATTTAAAAACGTAACACCAAAATTGATTTCTACTTATAACCTAAATATAGGATGAGACAAACCTACTGGAAAGTATAAAAACTCTTTATATAATTGACCCTCGACAATGTTCGTTTAATACTGCTATAGACAAGAATAAGTATATTTTGTTCCACATGTTTTAAACCAACTTAAAAACGAAAATTTTTCATTTACTAGAAACAGATAGACAAAGACATGAAGAAACAGAGAGACAGAGACAAGCTGTCTCTCTCTCTGTCTCTCTGTCTCTCTGTCTCTCTGTCTCTCTGTCTCTCTGTCTCTCTGTCTCTCTGTCTCTCTGTCTCTCTGTCTCTCTGTCTCTCTGTCTCTCTGTCTCTCTGTCTCTCTGTCTCTCTGTCTCTCTGTCTCTCTGTCTCTCTGTCTCTCTGTCTCTCTGTCTCTCTGTCTCTCTGTCTCTCTGTCTCTCTGTCTCTCTGTCTCTCTGTCTCTCTGTCTCTCTGTCTCTCTGTCTCTCTGTCTCTCTGTCTCTCTGTCTCTCTGTCTCTCTGTCTCTCTGTCTCTCTGTCTCTCTGTCTCTCTGTCTCTCTGTCTCTCTGTCTCTCTGTCTCTCTGTCTCTCTGTCTCTCTGTCTCTCTGTCTCTCTGTCTCTCTGTCTCTCTGTCTCTCTGTCTCTCTGTCTCTCTGTCTCTCTGTCTCTCTGTCTCTCTGTCTCTCTGTCTCTCTGTCTCTCTGTCTCTCTGTCTCTCTGTCTCTCTGTCTCTCTGTCTCTCTGTCTCTCTGTCTCTCTGTCTCTCTGTCTCTCTGTCTCTCTGTCTCTCTGTCTCTCTGTCTCTCTGTCTCTCTGTCTCTCTGTCTCTCTGTCTCTCTGTCTCTCTGTCTCTCTGTCTCTCTGTCTCTCTGTCTCTCTGTCTCTCTGTCTCTCTGTCTCTCTGTCTCTCTGTCTCTCTGTCTCTCTGTATCTCTGTCTCTCTGTCTCTCTCCCTCTCTCCCTGTCTCTCCCTCTCTCCCTGTCTCTCTCTCTCCCTGTCTCTCTCTCTCTCCCTGTCTCTCTCTCTCTCCCTGTCTCTCTGTCTCTCTGTCTCTCTGTCTCTCTGTCTCTCTGTCTCTCTGTCTCTCTGTCTCTCTGTCTCTCTGTCTCTCTGTCTCTCTGTCTCTCTGTCTCTCTGTCTCTCTGTCTCTCTGTCTCTCTGTCTCTCTGTCTCTCTGTCTCTCTGTCTCTCTGTCTCTCTGTCTCTCTGTCTCTCTGTCTCTCTGTCTCTCTGTCTCTCTGTCTCTCTGTCTCTCTGTCTCTCTGTCTCTCTGTCTCTCTGTCTCTCTGTCTCTCTGTCTCTCTGTCTCTCTGTCTCTCTGTCTCTCTGTCTCTCTGTCTCTCTGTATCTCTGTCTCTCTGTCTCTCTCTCTCTCCCTGTCTCTCTCTCTCTCCCTGTCTCTCTGTCTCTCTGTCTCTCTGTCTCTCTGTCTCTCTGTCTCTCTGTCTCTCTGTCTCTCTGTCTCTCTGTCTCTCTGTCTCTCTGTCTCTCTGTCTCTCTGTCTCTCTGTCTCTCTGTCTCTCTGTCTCTCTGTCTCTCTGTCTCTCTGTCTCTCTGTCTCCCTGTATCTCTGTCTCTTTGTCTCTCTGTCTCTCTGTCTCTCTGTCTCTCTGTCTCTCTGTCTCTCTTTCCCTCTGTCTCCCTGTCTCTCTGTCTCTCTTTCTTCCTGTCTCCGTGCCTCTGTGTCTCTCTGTCTCTCCCTGTCTCTCTATCTCTCTCTCTCTCTCCCTGTCTCTCTCTCTCTCCCTGTCTCTCTGTCTCTCTGTCTCTCTTTCTTCCTGTCTCCGTGCCTCTCTGTCTCTCTGTCTCTCCCTGTCTCTCTGTCTCTCTCTCTCTCTCTCCCTGTCTCTCTGTCTCTCTGTCTCTCTGTCTCTCTGTCTCTCTGTCTCTCTGTCTCTCTGTCTCTCTGTCTCTCTGTCTCTCTGTCTCTCTGTCTCTCTGTCTCTCTGTCTCTCTGTCTCTCTGTCTCTCTGTCTCTCTGTCTCTCTGTCTTTCTGTCTGTCTGTCTCTCTGTCTCTCTGTCTCTCTGTCTCTCTGTCTCTCTGTCTCTCTGTCTCTCTGTCTCTCTGTCTCTCTGTCTTTGTCTTTCTGTCTCTCTGTCTCTCTGTCTCTCTGTCTCTCTGTCTCTCTGTCTCTCTGTCTCTCTGTCTCTCTGTCTCTCTGTCTCTCTGTCTCTCTGTCTCTCTGTCTCTCTGTCTCTCTGTCTCCCTGTATCTCTGTCTCTTTGTCTCTCTGTCTCTCTGTCTCTCTTTCTCTCTTTCCCTCTGTCTCCCTGTCTCTCTGTCTCTCTTTCTTCCTGTCTCCGTGCCTCTGTGTCTCTCTGTCTCTCCCTGTCTCTCTATCTCTCTCTCTCTCCCTGTCTCTCTCTCTCTCCCTGTCTCTCTGTCTCTCTGTCTCTCTGTCTCTCTGTCTCTCTTTCTTCCTGTCTCCGTGCCTCTCTGTCTCTCTGTCTCTCCCTGTCTCTCTGTCTCTCTCTCTCTCTCTCTCTCTCTCCCTGTCTCTCTCTCTCCCTGTCTCTCTGTCTCTCTGTCTCTCTGTCTCTCTGTCTCTCTGTCTCTCTGTCTCTCTGTCTCTATGTCTCTCTGTCTCTCTGTCTCTCTGTCTCTCTGCCTCTCTGTCTCTCTGTCTCTCTGTCTCTCTGTCTCTCTCTCTCTCTCTCCCTGTCTCTCTCTCTCCCTGTCTCTCTGTCTCCCTGTCTCTCTGTCTCTCTGCCTCTCTGTCTCTCTGTCTCTCTGTCTCTCTGTCTCTCTGTCTCTCTCTCTCTCTCCCTGTCTCTCTCTCTCCCTGTCTCTCTGTCTCCCTGTCTCTCTGTCTCTCTGTCTCTCTGTCTCTCTGTCTCTCTGTCTCTCTGCCTCTCTGTCTCTCTGTCTCTCTGTCTCTCTGTCTCTCTGTCTCTCTGTCTCTCTGTCTCTCTGTCTCTCTGTCTCTCTGTCTCATTGTCTCTCTGTCTCTCTGTCTCTCTGTCTCTCTGTCTCTCTGTCTCTCTGTCTTTCTGTCTCTCTGTCTCTCTGTCTCTCTGTCTCTCTGTCTCTCTGTCTCTCTGTCTCTCTGTCTCTCTGTCTCTCTGTCTCTCTGTCTCTCTGTCTCTCTGTCTCTCTGTCTCTCTGTCTCTCTGTCTCTCTGTCTCTCTGTCTCTCTGTCTCTCTGTCTCTCTGTCTCTCTGTCTCTCTGTCTCTCTGTCTCTCTGTCTCTCTGTCTCTCTTTGGCTCTCTCTGTTTTCCTCTTTTTCTCGGTTCCTCCTTTTCTCTATCTCTCTATGTATCTGTATCTCTGTCTGCCTGTCTCTCTGTCCCTCTCTCAAAGAGGCAGAAATTATTATTACTGTAGATTAACATTAAATGAGACAAAAATTTCAATTCTTTTTTTGAAAAAAATCGTCTCTCTTGCCTTTTGTTATTACTGATCCTTTTGGCGCCTCGGATTGCCTCAGGTGCCACTTTCGATTTATAGTGTAAAGACCACTTGCTCCTGGCAGCGTCAGTGAAGAAAGAAATTCTACAAATCCAGTAGCGGCCCAAACGACAAGATTTACTTGCTCTGTTGGAGGAGTGCATGGGTACTCGTTGCTAGAAAGTTAACAACTATTCAAAAAATATAACCATCAAGTAAAAATGATTCTTTAGTAGTACCAAAAAGATATACAGAAATCAGGTGTGGCATGAAAAAAATTGTGCAATGGGTTCTAAAGCCAAACAAAAATAAAATACGTGGTCATGTGGCGGGTTAGACGCACAAAATATTGCCTATTATTGCGTCCACAGCCCTGTGAAATATTCAGCTCAGGCCGCTTTCTGTATATTACCTAATAAATACTGCAACTTGAGGGTGTAATGGAACATTGTAACTTATTGGTCTAATTGGCAATATTTTCCCCACGCACTAAAAGGAAAGGAAAAGTATGTAGATGAGTGAAAGAGAACCGTTGGACAGCGATCTCGACATGGGAGTGCTTCAGCCCTAACGATATCCAAAGAGGAAATACTGGGGGTGATCTAAAGTATTGAAACGATAAAAAAATACGTTTTTGTAAAAATGCCTTCTGGGCCGGAAAATGCATTTTCCAATTGCATCACTACTTGTACCATTATAGGAACGACTGGAAACTCGGAAAAATCGTTCGGGGGTTTTCAGGCTCGCCAAACTCGATTCTGGCATTAAAATTACCCGGAGGAGCACGGGGGCGGCTCTGCGGAGGGTGCAGGGATGGTTAATTGGGGGAGAAATTGCAGCGTGCATGGAAATCGCTCCGGACCCGTTACTCGGGGATTTTCGGAGATGCTGAATTCAATTCCGACATTGGAATAGCCCGGGGGAGCATGAGGGCGGCTCTGCGGGGTATCCGGGGGTCATTCGGGGGGGGGAAATTGCATAGTCCATGGGGAGCGCTCCAGATCCGTTACTCAGGAGGTTTTCGGGGATGCTGAATTCAATTCTGGCATTAGATTTCTCGGGGGCCTCTCTGTGTGTTTGTCTGGGGGTGATTGGGGGGGGGGAGGGGTAGATGGGTGGCGGGTCCACCAATTGTAAAGGAGAAGGTGAAAAATCACAAATTATGAAAATAATACTTTATTCAAATAACAGATAGGAGTTTTTATTAAACTGGAATTATTCATTATAAACTTCAATGTTTAACTAAAATACTAAACATCTTGTTCAAACTCTTTTTCGTCTTCTTCCCCTTCTTCAACTTCTCTCCCTCCTGAATTTTCTTCCCCTCCTTCATCACCACTCTCGGCCTCATTGGAAACGTCTTTTTGGTTTGAGCAATTACCGTCGCAATGCTTGCATGCAAGTGAGCACTCTAACCGACTTCGGCGGCACCCGCACCTCGGGCCAAGGTCGGTTTGACAAGAACAAGAAATTATGTTCAAAATTTTCTCGGGACCGGCTTCCTGAGTCATGGTGACAGGACTGAGCTCTCCATCCATCATTTCCCAGCTCTATTCCAACGGATCTAAGGTTTCGTTTTGACCTTGTGAACCATACCAAGCCTGTACTTTGAATTAGACCCACTTGATATGCTCGGTTAACGCATTGGCAGTCGGAATTATGCGTGCAAGGTCGTCTTTTTGAAGGTTGGCGGCTTCAGCATACGATTTTGCTCGATACATTTGGACGAGCTAAATGGCAGGTTCATCTTTGGTGCCCAGATCTTTGGGTGCCCCGTAAAGATCCAAAGCTAGACGAAGCCCGTGATCTATTAAAGTATCCATGGCTACATGTGTTTGCTTAAATATTTCTGCAAACCCATGCAAATCATCGGATTTCGTAAACAATTCGCAGAATTTTAGTTTCCCTCAATAGAAAAATGCATGCTGAAGTTGTGTCGCATCCCGTGAAAGCATGTTGAAATAATATATGAGACCTGATCAGGTACTCTAGCGGAAGGCGGCTTCAGCAAGAACACTTCTAGATTCGGTGGAGTCCGACCTACAAGGATTGTTAACACATCAGTGTCTTCCGAAACAATAACCACTTTATTGTTGTGACTTCCAGAAGCAGTGTCTATGGCCTTAAGCACAGTATCAACATCCGCATCAGCTACACTCTACTGAGTCATTATGTTGGCCCGTTTAAATTCCTCCTGGAGAAATTTTATAAGCTGGGACCTATTGTCATGGACGCTGACATCCCCCCTCCCGGGCATAAGCACCCCTAGACAACCTCACCCCGAGCGGCCCCGGAAAAATCTAATGCTAGAATTGAATTCGGCATCCTAGAAAATCCCCGAGTAACGGGTCTGGAGCGCTTCCCATGGACTATGCAATTTCCCCTGTAGTATGACTCCCGGATACCCCCGCAGATCTCAAAGAATTTTAGTGAAAATATAATACAATATAACAAAACTTACCCTATAAATAAAGGGGAGATAAGAAAGAAATCTTCAGTAGAAAACACTGGCGATATAAAGATATACAAAGTCTATTTTTGATATTAAATAGATAAATGGCAGGTTCTTAGCACTTTTTTTTAAAGACACCCCACGCTGGTTCAATGCGTGAATTAGAGTTGGACTCTCCCCTGATCGCTCTGCAAGCAGAGTCAGGGGCATACCAACTAAACCCTCCTCGGTAATTTATCCTTTGTGTGGTGTTTCCTTGTACCCTGCTGTAGGAGATTGAATCTCCTTTTCAGGGATACAGTGGGTTCTGTTGATCTGAAACTGAAAATGTAATTAACTTAGATATTTGAGTAGATATGTGGTTGTTGATACTTACGAGCTTCCCGGGATGGGAGGCTCAGAGCGGTGTGGCGAGAGGTGTCAGTGGTGGTCGTGCTCATCGGATGCTTAGAGGGGCTTCCTCTAAAAGACCTAGGAGCTCGTCCGGTAGGTTATATCTTCTGTTGCTTCACTAAGGATCCTGAGATTGGGTTGTGTGAGTTTTCTCTTCGGTTTTCTGAGGATTGCTCTTCTGTTTCTGTCAACTGTCCATTTGATCCTTAGACTTTCTTTGGCATGGGTGTTGGAGTCGTCCAGTCTTCTCCTGACATATCCGTTTCGTATTTTCTTGAGCCTGTTGGGATATTAGTATGTTGATATATTTGGTTTGATGGGAAGTGAAAGGGAAGGTAGGACGTTTTTCTGAGGATCCTCCTCTCAGTTGCCGTAATGTCGTGCAGGAGACGAGGAGGGAGTGTGGAGAAATTTAGAGCTCTGTAATCCAATATGGGACGGATGTAGGTTTTGTAGGTGTGTAGCAGTGTCCTTGGGTTGCACCTGCCCAGTCGTCCACCCAGGGCCCCAAGGAGAGCGGTTCACTCTGTCAAGAGTCCTTTGGACTTCGGTCTCCCAGTTGAGAGTACGCGTGAAGCATACTTCCAAGTAGGTAACGTCATCCGTAGGGACGAGCCTCTCTCCCCAGAGCCTAATGTTGATATTTCTGGGATCTTGGCTGGATTTTCGAGTGAGGGAGGGATGTTTGAATAGGATTAGTTGGGTTTTTTGTGGATTCAGGGTGACCCTCCAATTGCTACACCAGTTGGCTAGTCGATTTAGGAGTTGTTAAGTTTTTGTATTAAGAGCTCTGGTAGAAGGAGCGGTGGCTGAGACTTGAGTGTCGTCAGCGTAAAGTTGGACATCTTGGCTGGGGGAAGGAGGAGCAGGGATGTCGTGGGTGAAGATGATGTAGAGAACAGGGGCGAGGACGGAGCCCTGAGGGACTCCGGCAGAAGGGGTGAAAGGATCAGATAGGGAGTTTCCCACTTTAACGCGGATGGTTCTGTTTTGGAGGAAGGAGTGAATGAGTTTTATGAGGGGAAATGGGGAGATTGATGCTGGAAAGCTTGCGAACAAGTCCGGCATGCCAGACTTGATCGAAAACCTTATGAACATCAAACAGGACTATCGATGCACAGTGACTAAAGTTTAGAGATTTGGTTACAAAGGTGTGGAATCTCACTAGTGCATCTTGGGTAGAGTGGTCAGTCCTGAATCCGTGTTGGAATTGGGGGATCAGTCTCCTTTCATCCAGAAAGTCCCAGATACGCTCCTTGAGTAAAGTTTCAAAGAGCTTACCTAGGACATTCGTCAGGGATATAGGTCTGTAGGAATTTGGGGATGTTGGGACTTTGTGGGGCTTGGGGATTAGGATGGTGTGGGTGATTTCCAGCAGGAAGAGAAGTGGGATTGCTGAAGGCAGGAATTCATTAGGGTGGTGAGAATTGGGAAGATGGTTGCGGGGAGGTTTTTTAGGGCCTGTCTTTTGATTTGGTCGGGACCAAGAGCAGAGTTTTTCCCCTGAAGGCATGCCGAGGCGATATCCTCAGGAGTGAAGGGATTTAGGATTGGGTGTAGGTTGAGTGGATTAGGAGTTTGCAGGATTAGGTCTTGTAGGAGTTCCGTGTCTTCAAGGAAAAGGGAATGGAAGTTAGGATTTTGAGGACTTATTAGGGTGTTTTGGAGGTGATTTTTGAAGGCTGTGGCTTTTTGTTCTGGGGTATGTAGGATTTGTCCGTCTACTAGGAGATGGGAGTGGGATTTGGTTTTTTGGCCAGTCAATACCGCCAGCTTGTTCCAGAACCTAGATCCGTCTCTATGATCAAGGTCAGATGTGACCTAAATCCACTTATATTGGCGATAAGTGTTAATCTGAAGCCTTATGAGGGCATTCAGCAGGTTCCACTTGGTCTTAAGGACTCGATCTTGGGTTCTGACAAACTCTCGGTACAGCTGGCGTTTGCGCCGGATGTTTGAGAGGATATGGGGAGGAAGAGTTTTTTGGGAGGTGTTGATGTTGATTTTTGGGACAGTAACGTCAAGGACTTGGGTGATGGTGTTGCTGATGGAATTGGCCAGGACGTCGATGTCATCATTGGAGTTTAAGGTTCTTAGCACGGGAAGACAATTTATATAAATGTCGAGAGAAGTAGGAGGAACATGACGCGGAGAAAGAGGAAAGGGAAAATCAAGCGAACATGAAACTATAAAATAAACAGAGTAGAGGAAGAATGAAAATACAGTGTGGCACAAGAAAACGTAACAGTATGAAAGAAGCAAGCATGTGGAGAGGATGGGTTGCATAACAATGCATTACGTATGAAGCGCCATCTTGGATGGAACTACTGAATTAGTGTTGGGTGACTAGGGCTTTTCCAAAGCTTGGAAGAAGGCCAAAGTAGTGTGGGTTCCCAAAAAATTGAAGACTTAAACCAGTATGATAAGAAAGATTAGTTGGTGCTAGCCATGGATAATTGTAATATGGGTTTTGTTAATGAGCTATGGGATGCCCGCAGGGTTGGAGTCAAAGCCCTAGACAATTTATAAATGTGAAGTCAGATTTGAATTAAGTAAATTAAATAAACGAATTGAAAAGAAAACAATGCACTATTTTGTTATCAATAACACTAATAAGAAATTGTCAGTTTCGATAATTAACAATTTAAATAATTATTGAAAAGCAATGTTGCCATTTTGCATTTTTTAAAAATAATTGATCAGAAGTTATTATTTTTTTATACATAAGTTAAAATTATTCTAAATTGAAAAAAATTAAAATTATTACTGTATTACTCATTTATAAGCATTTAAATTTTTTTTCAGAAATGGCTCAAATTGCCCTATCAAAAGCATACCCTCCTTTTTTAAAAAATACTTAAAAAATCCTTGATAATTCATTGAAAAGTCCTTTAAAACGTTTTTGATAAATACTTGAAAAATCTATGAAAATTCCTTGAAAAGTCCGTGAAAAAAAAACCGTGAAAAATCCTTGAAAACTTTTTAAAAAATCTTTGAAAAAAATCTCTTAAAACTCTATGAAAATCCTTCAAAAATCCTTAAAAGAATCCTTAAAATCCTTGAAAAGTCGTTGAAAAACTTGTTGGAAAATTCTTGAAAAATCCTTAAAAAGTTCTTGAAAAATCAATGAAAAGTTCTTTAAATTTTTTTTTTTAAATTCCTTGAAAACTCGTTCAAAGTCCTTAAAAAATTTATTGTAAAATCCTTGAAAAATTCTTAAAAAAATTTTCAAAAATTCTAGAAAAATTCCTAGAAAATCCTTGAACAATCCTTAAAAAAATCTTAAAAATGCTTGAAAATCTTTGAAAAATGTCTGAAAAATCCCTTGAAAAAGTCTTAAAAAATCCTTGAAACATCTCTGAAAAATCATTGAAAAATTCTTGGAAAATCGTTGAAAAAACCTTGAAAATTCTTGAAAAATCTTTAAAAAATGGATTGAAAATCTCTAAAAAATCATTGAAAAATCTTTAATAAATCCCTGGAAAATCTTTGAAAAGAAGTCCTTGACAAATGCTTGAAAATTTTTTAAAAACTCCTTAAAAAATTCTTGAAAAATCTAAAAAATTCGTGAAAAATCCTTAAAAAAAATCTATTAAAAATCCCTAAAAAATTCCTGAAAAATCTTTGAAAAGAAGTCTTGATAAATTATTGAAATATTCTTAAAAAATTGTTGAAAAACTTTTGAAAAGTTCTTGAAAAAAAATATGAAAAGTCCTTGAACTTTTCTTAAAAAATCCATGAAAAATCCTTCCAAAAAATTCTCAGAAAATTATTAATAAATCTTAAACATCCTTGAAAAATCCTTGAAAAACTTCTTCCGAAATCTTTGAAAAATCTTTAAAAAGTCCTTGAAAAAGTTCTTGAAAAATATTCTTGAAAAATCTTGTAAAATTCCTTATAAAATCAATGAAAAGTCCTTGAAAATTTTTTTTTAAAAATCCTTGAAAAATTCATGAAATCTTGAAAAAACCTTAAAATAATGCTTGAAAAATTCTTCAAAAAAATTTAAAAAATTCTTAAAGAAATCCTTGAAGATCTTTAAAAAATTCTAAAAAAACCCTTGAAAATGTCTTAAAAATTCCTTGAAAGATCTTTGAGAAATTCATTAAAAATCCATTAAAAATTCATTAAAAATCCATTAAAAATTCATTCAAAATCCCTAAAAAATCCTTGAAAAATTCCTGAAAAATCTTTAAAAAGAATTACTTAAAAATTGTCGAAATGTTCTTGAAAAATCCTTGAAAAAATCTTGAAAAATTCTTGATAAAATCCCTGAAAAATCGTTATAAATTTCTTAAAAAAATTCTTAACATTTCATTGAAAAGTCCTTTAAAACGTTTTTGAAAAATCCTTGAAAAATTCATGAAAATTAATTGAAAAGTTCCTTAACAAAACCGTGAAAAATCCTTGAAAACTTTTTAAAAAATCTTTGAAAAATCCCTTGAACCTCCATGAAAAATCCTTCAGAAATCCTTAAAATCCTTGAAAAGTCCTTGAAAAACTTCTTGGAAAGTTCTTGAAAAATCCTTAAAAAGTTTTTGAAAAAGTTCTTGAAAAATCCTTGAAATATTCTTGAAAAATATTGTAAAAATTATTGAAAAGTTCTTAGAAAATCCTTAAAAAATCCTTTGAAAAATCCATTGAAAAAGCCTTGATAAGTCCTTGAAAGTCCTTGAAAAAGTTATTGAAAAATCCTTGAAGAATTCGTTAAACTTTGAAAAGCCCTTAAAATAATCCTTGAAAAATTCTTCAAAACTTTTTGAAAAATCCTTAATAAAATCCTACAAAATTCTTGAACAATCCTTGAAAAATTGCTAAAAAAATCTTCGAAAAATCCTTTAAAAATAGCTGAAAAATTCTTGAAAAATTCTTAAAAAATTTTGAAAAATAATTAAAAAGTATTATATAAAAATCCCTGAAAAATCATTGAAAGATCCCTAAAAAATTGTTGAAAAATCCTTGAAAAATAGCTGAAAAATACTGGAAATATTCTTGAAAAATTCTTGATTCCTTAAAAAAACCTTAAAAAATCCTTGAAAAATTCTTGAAAATTTTCTAGGACATCCTTGAAAAATAATTTAAAAAATCGTTTAAAAATCCCTGAAAAATCTTTGATAGGTCCTTGAAAAATCCTTTAAAAATACATGAAAAATTCTTGAAAAATTCTGAAAAAATTTCTAGAAAGGTCTCAAAAAATCCTTGAAAAATGTCTGAAAAATTCTTGAAAAATCCTTGAAAATGTATAAAAACTTTCAAATATCCTTAAAATTCTGAGAAAATTTTTGAAAAAACCTTAAAAAATGCTTGAAAAATTCTTGAAAAATTCTCGAAAAATACCTGAAAAATTCTTAAAAATATCTTGAAAATTACCTGAAAAATCCTTAAAAATGCTAAAAAATTCTCAAAAAATTCCTGAAATATAACTGAAAATTTCTTTAAAATATTTTGAACAATCCCTGAAAAATCCTAAAAAAATCCTTGAAATATCCTTGAAAAATTCTTGAAAAATCTTTGAAAAATTCTTTGAATCATTAAAAAATGCTTGAAAAATTATTAAAAAATTCTCGAAAAATTCTTGAACAATTTCTGAAAAATTCTTTAAAATCTCTTGAAAAATCCTTGAAAAAAATTTTCAAAATTTCCTTGAAGTTTAACTGAAAATCCTTGAAAAATCACTGAAAAAACCTTGAAAAATTCCTAGAAAATTATTGAAAAATTTTGAAAAATAATTGAAAAATCCTTGAAAACTTATTAAAAAAGTTTTTGAAAAATCCTCTAAAAATACTTGAAAAATTCGTAGAAAATCCGTAAAAAATCTGAAAAATCAATAAAATTCTTTGACAAAAACCTTGAAAAATTCTTAAATCCTTGAATAATCCTTAAAATCCTTGAAAAATTATTGAAAAATTATTGAAAAATTATTGAAAAATTATTGAAAAATACTGAAAAAATACTTGAAAAATTCATGAATCCTTAAAAAACCTCTAAAAATCCTTAACAAATCCTTGAAAAATCCTTAAAATAGTTGAAAAATTCTTGAAAAATCTTAGAAAAATCCTCGGAAAAATCCTAGAAAATCATTGGAAAAGTTTTTGAAAAATCCTTAAAAAACACTAAAAATTCTTGAAAAAATCCTTGAAAAATCCGTGAAAAAATCTTGAATCCTTGAAAAACCTTTAAAACCCTTGAAAAATTTCTTGAAAAATCCTATGAAAGTCCTTTAAAAATCTCTGAAAAAACATTGAAAAATCTTTGAAAAATCATAAAAAATACTGAAAAAATTGTTGAAAAATTCTTGAATCATTGAAAAACCCTTAAAAAATTCTTGAAAAATTATTGAAAAATTCTAAGAAAATCTTTAAAATCATTAAAAAGTCTAATAAGAAGTTTTTGAAAAATCCTTAAAAATTCTTTTTCTTTGAAAAAGTTCTTGAAAATCCTTGAAAAATCGTTAAAAATTTATAAAATAAACAATATTCTAAAAGTCCTTGACAAACCCTTAAAAAATTTGAATGATCCTTGAATAATCCTTGAAAAATAATGAAAAATTATTGAAAAATCTTAGTCTTGGAATATCTTTGAAAAATCATGAAAAATACTGAAAAAATTCTTGAAAAGTCATTGACAAAGTTCTTGAAAATTCCTTTAAAAATCACTGAAAAATTCTTGAGAAACCTTTGAAAAAATTCTTGAAAAGTCCGTGAAGAAATCCTTGAAAAATCCTTAAATAATCCTTGAAATAATTTTTGAAAAAATTCTGGAATCCTTGAAAAATTATTGAAAAATCTTAGGAAAATCCATTAAAAATTTATGAAATCCCTTTGAAAATTCCTTGAAAAATCCCTGAAAAATTTATTGAAAAATCATTTTTAAATTCTAAAGATTCCTTAAGTACTTATAAAGTCCTTCAAAAATTCTGAAAAATCCTGAAATAATCATTGAAAAAATCCTCTAAAAATCCTTGAAAAGTTTTTGAAAAATTCTTGGAATAACTTTGAAAAATCCTTAAAAAAATCATGAAAAATTCTTCAAATATTTTTGAAAAATTTTTCAAAATTATTGAAACACATCCTTGAACAGTCATGCAAAATACTGAAAAATTTCTTGAAAAAAAAATGAAAAACTTGAAAATATTGAAAAATTATTAAAAAATTGTTGAAAAATTATTGAAAAATCTTTGAAAAAGTCCTTAAAAACCCCTAAAAAAATCTATGAATTTTCCTTAAATAATCCTTGAAAAATAATGAAAAATTCTTGATAAATTCTTTAAAAATTCTTGAAAAAAAAATGAAAACCTCTTAAAAAATTTTAAAAGTTATTGAAAAATTTTTGAAAAACAAATGAAAAATCCTTGAAAAATATCCTTGAAAAATCATAAAAAATTCTGCAAAAATTCTTGATAAATATTGAAATATCCTTAAAAACTCATGAAAAATCCTTAAAAAACCGGGAAAAATTCTTGAAAAATCCCTGAAAAAACTTGAAAAATCCTTTAAAAATTTTGGAAAATATCGTTGAATAACCTTTGAAAAATTCTTTAAAAATTCTTAAAAAATCCTGAAAAAAATCTTTAAATTTTCAAAAATTCCTTGAAGTTTAACTAAAAAATCCTTGAAAAATCCCTCAAAAATTTTGAAAAATAATTGAAAACTTATTGAAAAAGTTTTTGAAAAATTCTTTAAAAATTCGTAGAAAATCCTTCAAAATTCTGAAAAATCCGTAAAAAAAATCTTGAATCCTTGAAAAACTTTAAATCCTTTAAAAAATTTCTTGAAAAATCATAAGATAATCCTTTAAAAATTCCTGAAAAATCATTTAAAAATCCTTGAAAAAATCCTGGAAAAATCGTTGAAAAGTCCTTAAAAAATCTATTGAAAAATCATTTTTAAATTCTAAAGAATTCTTAAGTACCTATAAAGTCCATGAAAAATTCTAAAATAATCCTTGAAAAAATCCTAGAAAATCCTTAAAAAAATTTGAAAAATTCTTGGGATTTCTTTGAAAAAACCGTAAAAAAATTATGAAAAATTCTTCAAATATTTTTGAAAAGTTTTTCAAAATCATTGAAATACATCCTTGAACAATTATGAAAAATATTGAAAAATTTCTTGAAAAATCCTTGAAAAAGTCCTAGATAATCAATGAAAAATTTTGAAAAATTAATGAAAAATCATGAAAAATTCTTGAAATGTTTTTAAAAAATTATTGAAAATCATTGAAACGTCCTTGAAAAATCATGAAAAAAACTGAAAAAATTATTGAAAAATTCTTGAAACCTTGAAAACCCTTAAAAATTATTAAAAACTATTCGAAAAATCCTTGAAAAATTCGTGAAAAAATCCAGAATCCTGAAAAAACCTTTAACCGCTTGAAAACTTCTTGAAAAATCGTAGCAAAATCCTTTAAAAATCATTGAAAGATTCTTGAAAAAATTTTTAAAAATCTATGAAACATCCTTGAAAAAATCATGAAAAATTCTTCAAATATTTTTGAAAATTTTTTCAAACTCATTGAAACACATCCTTGAACAGTCATGAAAAATACTGAAAAATTTCTTGAAAAATCCTTGAAAAATCCTAGATAATAAATGAAAAATTTTTGAAAAATAAATGAAAAATCATGAAAAATTCTTGAAATGTTTTTAAAAAATTATTGAAAATCATTGAAACGTCCTTGAAAAATCATGAAAAAAGCTGAAAAAATTATTGAAAAATTCTTGAAACCTTGAAAACCCTTAAAAATTATTAAAAACTATTCGAAAAATCCTTGAAAAATTCGTGAAAAAATCCAGAATCCTGAAAAAACCTTTAACCGCTTGAAAACTTCTTGAAAAATCGTAGCAAAATCCTTTAAAAATCATTGAAAGATTCTTGAAAATCATAGAAAAATTCATTAAAATCAGTGAAAAATCATTGGAAGATCTCTGGAAAATCCTTGAAGAAGTCCTAGAAAATCATTGAATAAATTTGAAAAATCCATGAAAAATCATGAAAAATCATGAAAAATACTGAAAAAATACTTGAAAAATTCTTGAATCCTTAAAAAACCCCTAAAAATCCTTAACATATCCTTGTATAAATCATTGAAACTTTCTTGAATCCTTGAAAAATCCTTAAAACAGTAAAAAATTTCTTGAAAAATCCTTAAAAAATCCGTGAAAAAATCTTTGAAAAAGTCCTTAAGAATCCCTAAAAAAAATCCTTGAATTATCCTTAAATAATCCTTGAAATATAATGAAAAATTCTTGAAAAATTCTTGAAAAAAAATGAAAAACTTAAAAAATTTTAAAAATTATTGAAAAATTATTGAAAAATTATTGAAAAATTATTGAAAAATTATTGAAAAATTATTGAAAAATCTTTGAAAAATCATAAAAAAAACTGATAAAATTGTTGAAAAATTCTTGAATCATTGAAAAACCCTTAAAAATCCTTGAAAAATTCTTGAAATATTCTAAGAAAATCATTAAAAAGTCTATTAAGAAGTTTTTGAAAAATTCTTAAACATTCTTTTTCTTTGAAAAAGTCCTTCAAATCCTTGAAAAATCGTTAAAAATTTATAAAAAAAAACCAAACATCTATAAACAATATTCCAAAAGTCCTTGAAAAAGCCTTAAAAAATTTGAATGATCCTTGATAATCCTTGAAAAATAATAAAAAATTATTGAAAAATCTTAAAAAAAAGACTTGGAATATCTTTGAAAAATTATTAAAAATAATTGAAATATCCTTGAAAAATACTGAAAAAATACTTGAAAAGTCGTTGACAAAGTTCTTGAGAAATCTTTGAAAAAATTATTGAAAAATCATTTTTAAATTCTAATGATTCCTTAATTACTTATACAGTCCTTCAAAAATTCTGAAAAATCCTGAAAAATCCTCTAAAAATCCTTGAAAAATCTTTGAAAAATTCTCTAAATATTTTTGAAAAATTATTGAAAATCATTGAAATACATTCTTGAAAAATCATGAAAAATACTGAAAAAATACTTGAAAAGTCATTGACAAAGTTCTTAAAAAATCCTCTAAAAATCACTGAAAAATTCTTGAGAAATCTGAAAAAATCCTTGAAAAATCCGTGAAAAAATCTTGAATCGTTGAAAATTCCTTGAAAAATCAAGAAAATCCTTTAAAAATCACTGAAAAATGATTGAACAATCCTTGAAAAAATCCTTGAATAATCCTTGAATAAATTTTTGAAAAAAATCTTGAATCCTTGAAAAACCCATGAAAAATCGATGAATGGTCCTTAAAAAATTCATTGAAAAATCATTTTTAATTTCTAAAGAATCCTGAAGGACTTATAAAGTCCTTTAAACATTCTGAAAAAACCTGAAATAATCCATGAAACTTTTTTGAAAAAATCTTAGACAAACCTTAAAAAAATTTTAAAAATCATTGAAAAATCCTTAAAAAAATCATGAAAAATTCTTCAAATATTTTTGAAAATTTTTTCAAACTCATTGAAACACATCCTTGAACAGTCATGAAAAATACTGAAAAAATTCTTGAAAAATTCTTGAAACCTTAAAAATTATTAAAAACTCTTCGAAAAATCCTTGAAAAATTCGTGAAAAAATCTAGAATCCTGAAAAAACCTTTAAACGCTTGAAAACTTCTTGAAAAATCGTAGCAAAATCCTTTAAAAATCACTGAAAGATTCTTGAAAAATCATAGAAAAATTCATTAAAATTAGTGAAAAATTTTTGAAAAATCAGTAAGAGATCTCTGGAAAATCCTTGAAAAAATTTGAAAAATAAGTAAAAAATCCATGAATCATGAAAAATACTTAAAAAGTTCTTGAAAAATTCTTGAATCCTTAAAAAACACTTAAAAATAATAAAAAAATCAGTGAAAAATTATTGAAAAAATCCTTGAAAAACCTCTGAAAAATTCTGGAAAAATTATTAAAAAATTTTTAAATTTCCAAAAATTCCTTAAAGTTTAACTGAAAATAACGTTAATAATTCTTGAAAAGTTCCTGAAAAATATTAAAAAAAAAAAACATTAAACAATATTCTAAAAGTCCTTGAAAACCCCTTAAAAAATCCTAGAATTATCCTTGAATAATCCTTGAAAAATAATGAAAAATTCTTTAAAAGTTCTTGAAAAATATGGAAAATCCTTGAAAAAAAAAGGAAATTCCTGAAAAATTTAAAACAATATTGAAAAATCCTTTAAAAATCACTGAAAGATTCTTGAAAAATCATAGAAAAATTCATTAAAATCAGTGAAAAATGTTTGAAAAATCATTGAAAGATCTCTGGAAAATTCTTGAAAAAATTTGAAAAATAAGTAAAAAATCCTTGAAAAATCATGAAAAATACTTAAAAAGTTCTTGAAAAATTCTTGAATCCTTAAAAAACACTTAAAAATAATAAAAAAATCAGTGAAAAATTATTGAAAAAATCCTTGAAAAACCTCTGAAAAATTCTGGAAAAATTATTAAAAAATTTTTAAATTTCCAAAAATTCCTTAAAGTTTAACTGAAAATAACGTTAATAATTCTTGAAAAGTTCCTGAAAAATATTAAAAAAAAAACATTAAACAATATTCTAAAAGTCCTTTAAAACCCCTTAAAAAATTCTTGAGATGTCCTTAAATAATCCTTGAAAAATAATGAAAAATTCTTTAAAAATTCTTGAAAAATCTAGAAAATCCTTGAAAAAAAAAGGAAATTCCTGAAAAATTTAAAAAAATATTGAAAAATCCTTTAAAAATCACTGAAAGATTCTTGAAAAATCATAGAAAAATTCATTAAAATTAGTGAAAAATCATTGAAAAGTCCTTGAAAAAATTCTATAAAAATCTTTGAAAAATCTTTCAAAAGTCCTTTCAAAAATCAATAAAAAGTCATTAAAAAAACCTGAAAAAATCCCTGAAAAGTCCTTACAAAATCTTTATAAAACGCTTAAACATTCTTTACAATATCCTTAAAAAAATTTTGAAAAATGCTTGAAGAATGTCTTAAAAAATCCTTGAAAAATTCTTAAAAAATCTTTGAAAAATCCTTGAAAAATTCTTGAAACATTTTGAGAAATAATTTAAAAAATTCTTTAAAACTCCTGAAAAATCTATGAAAGTTCCCTCAAAAATTGTTGAAAAATCCTTGAAAAAAGACTGAAATATCCTTGAAAAAGTCTTAAAAAATCCTTGAAAAATTATTGAAAAATCCTTGAAAAATTCTTAAAAAATCTTTGAAAAATCCCTGAAAAATTCTTGAAACATTTTGAAAAATAATTTAAAAAATCCTTTAAAACCCCTGAAAAATCTTTGAGAGATTCCTCAAAAATTGTTGAAAAATCCTTGAAAAAAGGTCTAAAAAATCCTTGAAAAAGTCTTAAAAAATCCTTAAAAAATCCTTAAAAAATCTTTGAAAAATCATTGGAAAATCATGAAAAATCTTTAAAAACCTGTAAAAAATTCTAAAAAAAATCCCTAAAAAAAACTTGAAAAATTTTGGAAAATCCTTGAAAAACCTTTAAAAAATTATTTAAAAATTCTTAAAAAATCCTTAAAGTTTAACTGAAAATCATTGAAAAATCACTGAAAAAACCTTGAAAAGTCCTTGAAAAAGTTTTTGAAAAATTCTCTAAAAATACTTGAAAAATTCGTAGAAAATCCTTCAAAAATCTGAAAAGTCAATAGAAAATCCTTTAAAAAAAATCCTTGAAAAATCCGTGAAAAAAGTCTTGAATCCTTGAAAATCCTTGAAAAATTATTGAAAAATCTTGGGCAAATCCTTTAAAATTTCTTGAAATACCTTTGAAAAATCCTTGAAAAGTCCTTAAAAAATCTATTGAAAAATCGTTTTTTAATTCTAAAGAATCCTTAAGTACTTATAAAGTTCTTGAAAACTCATGAAAAATACTGAAAAAATACTTGAAAAATTCTTGAATCCTTAAAAAAACCCTAAAAATCCTTAACATATTTGAATAAATCCTTGAAACTTTATTGAATCCTTGAAAAATCCTTAAAATGTTGAAAAATTCTTGAAAAATCTTAGCAAAAATCCTTAAAAATCATTGAAAAAATACTAGAAAATCGTTGAAAAAGTTCGTGAAAAATCCTTAAAAATCACTGAAAAATTCTTGAAAAATTTTTGAAGAAATCCTTGAAAAATCCGTGAAAAAACCTTAAATCGTTGAAAAATCCATGAAAAAATATTGAATCCTTGAAAAACCTTTAAAACCCTTGAAAAATTTCTTGAAAAATCCTAAGAAAGTCCTTTAAAAATCACTGAAAATTTTTTGAAAAAATCCTTAATAGTCCTTAAAAAAAATTTAAAAATCTTTGACAAATAAAAAAAATCATGAAAAATTCATCAAATATTTTTGAAAAATTTTTCAAGATCATTGAAACACATCCTTGAACAATCATGAAAAATACTGAAAAATTTCTTGAAAAATCCTTGAAAAAGTCCTAGATAATCAATCAATGAAAAATATTGAAAAATAAATGAAAAATCATGAAAAATTCTTGAAATGTTTTTGAAAAATTATTGAAAATCATTGAAATGTCCTTGCAAAATCATGAAAAAAACTGAAAAAATTCTTGAAAAATTCTTGAATCTTTCAAAAACCCTTAAAAATTATTGAAAACTCTTCGAAAAATCCTTGAAAAATCCTTGAAAAAGTCCTAGAAAATCATTGAAAAAATTTGAAATAACATGAAAAATGATGGAAAAATTGGACTAAGGAGAAATTAGAGTTTGTCTTTAAATACAAATTCATTATATTTTATCATAAATAATTATGTAGACATAAATCAACTTTTTATAGCTCCTGAAAATAAAAAATTATGATAAAATCAAATACATAAATTACGTCAAAAGAAAAAAAATCCAAGACGCGAACACAATTTAATATTCTATTGTTTAAACCAAGTGAGACAATAGAAAATTAACATTTACTTGTCTTTCCACAATTCTTGTGTATATTCAATTTCTAGTGGCCGTCTAGACGTTGATTAAGAAGACAAACAATGTCAGTTTAACATTTGGCCTTAATTATATTGAATTTGAGGAATACAAGAATAAACACTTCATGAGTTTCTCTTAGTTATGGTCTATCATTTAATTTTTTTTTTCTTCTTGGTGTAACTGATATAAACTTAATTTAAGTTTTTAGATTGCTACGAGTCGTTGTAGAGAGGTAAATTGAAAAAAAATTTCATGTATTTTTAAAGGATTTTTACTGGATTTGTGAAAGAGTTTTTCAAAGATTTTAAAATCTTTCAAGTATTTGACAAGGATTTTTTAGGGATTATTTTCAAGGATTTTTTATGAATTTTTCAGACATTTTTCAAGGATTTTTTGAGACTTTTCGATAAATTTTTTCAGAATTTTTCAAGAATTTTTCATGTATTTTTAAAGGATTTTTACTGGATTTGTGAAAGATTTTTTCAAGGATTTTAAAATCTTTCAAGTATTTCACAAGGATTTTTTAGGGATTATTTTCAAGTATTTTTTATGAATTTTTCAGACATTTTTCAAGGATTTTTTTAAGACTTTTCGATAAATTTTTTCAGAATTTTTCAAGAATTTTTCATGTATTTTTAAAGGATTTTTACTGGATTTGTGAAAGATTTTTTCAAGGATTTTAAAATCTTTCAAGTATTTCACAAGGATTTTTTAGGGATTATTTTCAAGTATTTTTTATGAATTTTTCAGACATTTTTCAAGGATTTTTTTAAGACTTTTCGATAAATTTTTTCAGAATTTTTCAAGAATTTTTCATGTATTTTTAAAGGATTTTTACTGGATTTGTGAAAGATTTTTTCAAGGATTTTAAAATCTTTCAAGTTTTTCACAAGGATTTTTTAGGGATTATTTTCAAGTATTTTTTAAGAATTTTTCAGACATTTTTCAAGGATTATTTCAGACTTTCCTATAAATTTTTTCAGAATTTTTCAAGAATTTTTCATGTATTTTTAAAGGATTTTTACTGGATTTGTGAAAGATTTTTTCAAAGATTTTAAAATCTTTCAAGTATTTCACAAGGATTTTTTGAGATTTTTCTATAAATTAAACTTTTATTGATACTGTTAATGTTATTTATTATTAGGAAACTAGTGATGTAATTTATATAGAGAATTAATATTTATTACAATAATTTTTTTAATCATACAATTTTAAAATTTATTTTACCATATCAAAATTAAACTAATTTATCCTTGAATAATCCTTGAAAAATCCTTAAACAATCATCGATAAATTTTTGAACAGTTATTGAAAAATTATTGAATAATCTTTTGAAAAATCATTGTGAAATTCTTAAACAATCTTTTAAAAAACATTGAAAAATCGTGTAAAAAGAGTGAAAAAAATTTTTAAAAAGAACTTTAAATTTTTTTATAAATTCGTTAAACAATTTTTTACAGAATTCTTAAGGACTTGAAAACATTGGAAATACTTAAAAATGTTTGAAAAATCCTCGAAAAATTTTCGAAAAATTCTTGAATAATCCTTGTGAAATCCTTAAAAAATACTTGAAAAATCATAGAAAAAATCCGGGAAAAATGCTGGAAAATTTCTTAAAAAAATCTTTAAAAAAGCATTAAGAAATCCTTACAAAATCTATAATAAACCCCTCAAAAATAATTTTAAAAAACTTATTGATTAAAAAACCTGAAAAAAATCTTACACAACCATTTCAAATTTTTGAAAAAATCCCAAGGTCTTTAAAATTCCTTGAAATGTCCTGTAGTAATCCTTGGAAAACCTAAAAAAAATTCTATAATATCGTTTAGGAATTTTTAAAATGTACTTAAGGACTTGAAAAGTAGTTGAAATGACCTGAAATATTCCTTGAAAAACCGTTGAAAAATCTTTGTAAAACCCTTAAAAAATCCTTGAAAAATCCTCGACAAATTCTGTAAAAATTCTTAAAAAAAAAACTTTTAAAATCCGTGGAAAAGTCTTGAAAAATAGTGGAAAAAGTCCTTGAAAAATCCATAAAAAATCCTTTAAGAAAAACGATAAAAAACCGTTACAAAATCCTTAATAAACCCTTCAAAAATACTTATTGATTCAAAAACCTTAAAAAGCCTTAAAATCATAAAAACAAAACTTAAAAAACAATAAAAATCCATAAAAACTTAAAAACCATATAAACAACCTTAAGCAATTTTTACAAAATCGTTTAAAAATTTTTAAAATATCCTTGAAAAGTCCTTGAAATATCATTGGAAAATTCTTCAAAAATCCTTGAAATATTCTTAAAACATCCTTGAAGAATCCTGGAAAAGTTTTTAAAAAATCCTTGAAAAATCCTTAAAAATTCTTGAAAAATCCTTAAACAACCTTCGAAAAATCCATGAATAATCCTTAAAAAATCCTTGTGACATACTCGAAAAAATCTAAAATCCTTGAGAAATCTTTGACAAATCCTGTAAAAATCTTTTAAAAATCGTTAAAAAAATTTATGGAAAAGCCATAAAAATCCTTGAAAAATCCATAAAAAATGCTTGAAAAATTATCGAAAACTTCTTCTTCTCTATTTTTTGGTTATTTAATAAAATAATTTTTCTTGAAATATCTTTGACACACTACGAAAAAATTCTTGAAAAATACCTCGAAATATCCTTAAAAATGCTTGAAAAATCCTGAAAAATTCTTGAAAATTATCTGAAAAATAATTAAAAAACTTTTGAAAAATTCTCAAAAAAATCCTGAAATATCCCTGAAAAATTCTTTAAAATCTCTTGAACAATCCCTGAAAAATCCTTGAAAAAATTCTTGAAAAATTCTCGAAAAATTTTTAAACAATTCTTGAAATATCTTTGAAATACTCTGGACAAATTCTTGAAAAATACTTTGAAATATGCTTAAAAAAAATGCTTGAAAAATCCTTTAAAAATTTTCGAAAAATTCTTGAAAAATCCCTGAAAAATCCTATAAAATATCTTGAAAAATACCTGAATAATAATTAAAAAATGTTTGAAAACTTCTCAAAAAAATCCTGAAGTATCCCTGAAAAATTCTTTAAAATCTCTTGAACAATACCTGAAAAATCCATGAAAAAATTCTGTAAAAATTCTTGAAAAATCTTTGAAATAATTTGAAAAATCTTTTTAAAATGCTTGAAAAATTATCTTAAACTTCTTGAACAATCCCTGAAAAATACTTTAAAATCTCTTGAAAAATCCTTGAAAATTTTTATACAATCCTTGAAATATCCTTTCAAATTCTGGAAAAATTCTGGAAAAATTTATGGAAAAATTCTGGAAAAATTCTGGAAAAATTCTGGAAAAATTCTGGAAAAATTCTGGAAAAATTCTGGAAAAATTCTGGAAAAATTCTGGAAAAATTCTGGAAAAATTCTTGAAAAATTCTGGAAAAATTCTGGAAAAATTCTGGAAAAATTCTGGACAAATTCTTGAAAAATTCTTGAAGATTACTTTGAAATCCTTAAAAAAATCCTTAAAAAATTCTTGAGAAATCCCTGAAAAATTCTTTAAAATCTCTTGAAAATTTCATTAAAAATTCTTGAAATATCCTTGAAAAATTTTGGATAATTTTTTGAAAAATACCTGAAAAATCACTTGAAAAATTCTTAAAAAATCCTTGAGATTTCCTTGAAAAATTCTGAAAAAATGCTTGAAAAATCCGTGAAAAATTTTCGAAAAAATTCTAAAAAAAAAGAATTTTTCAGATTCTTTAAAATATTTTGAAAAATCCTTGAAAAATTCTCGAAAAATTCTTGAAAAATTCCTGATTTTCATTTGAAATCTCGTGAAAAATTCTTAAATAATCCTTGAGATATCCTTGAAAAATTCTAAAAAATCTTGAAAAATCCTTGAAATATCCCTGAAAAATTCTGGAATTCTCGAAAAATTATTAAAAATTTTTATAAAATTCCTTAAAAAATCCTTAAAAAATCGTTGAAATACCCTTGAAAAATTCGGCTGAAATTCTTGAAAAATGTTAAAAAATTCCTTGAAAAATCCTTGAATCTTTTAAATGTCCTTGAAAAACATTAAAAAATCCTTACTCACCCTGTATTTTTAATTTGTAAAAAATTTAGTGACTTCTTAAAACTTCTACATTAAAAATATTATACTAACAAGAAAAAAAATATAATGTACAGGATGATTCCAACAATAAATAAATAATTAATTAATAAAAAGTACTATTTCGTTTTCACACCCTGTAATATTGATTTATCAGAAAATTTTATTTCTAATTCTAATAAGCTTTTTTAAATCGCAATAAAATAATTAAAAATGTACAGGGTGATTGAATTAATCATGAAAAAATATTCAAAATGTACAGGGTGATTCGAACAATATATAAATTATTAATCATTAAAAAGTACTATTTTGTTTTCACACCCTGTAATATTGATTTATCAAAAAATTTTATTTTCGATAAAACTATGTAAGTCCAATAAAATTTAACAAATGGTAATAAATTAAATGAAAATTTACAGGGTGATTCTAATAACACATAAAATTTCATTAAAAGAGTACCATTTACATTACACACCCTGTATTTATAATTTGTCAAAAAATATTGTGGATTTTTAAATTTTCTACATTAAAAGTATTATATTTATAAGAAAGAAAACATCTAAAATGTACAGGGTGATTCCAATAACATATTAATAATTAATTAATATCAGTACTATTTTATTTTCACACCTTGTAATATTGGTTTATTAGAAAATTTTATTGTTAATAAAAGTTTCAAAGTTTAATAAAGATTACTAAATCGCAACAAAATAATTAAAAATGTACAGGGTGATTATAATAGCACATAAAATATCATTAATAATGTATTATTTTCTGTACACACCCTGTATTTTTATTTTGTCAAAAAATATTCTGGATTCTTACACTTTCTACACGAAAAATATTGCATTTACAAAAAAAAAATAAATAAAATATACAGGGTAATTCCAATAACAAATAAAAAAGTACAATTTTCTTTACACACCCTGTAATTTTTACTTGTAAAAAAATATTGCTGGTAGTTAAATTTTCTACATGATAAACATTGAATTTATAAGAGAAAAAATATCTAAAATATTCAGGGTGATTCCAATAATTAATATATAATTAATCATTAAAAAGTACTTTTTGTTTTTACACCCTGTAATATAGATTTACGAGAAAATTGTATTTTTAACAAAAGTTTTTCAGTCCAATAACCTTTTTTAAATCGCAATAAAATTATAAAAAAAAATACAGGGTGATTTGAATCACAAATAAATTATTATTAAAAAAGTACTATTCCCTTTACACACTCTGTATTTTTAATTTGTCAAAACATATTGTAGATTTTGAATATTTCTACAGGACAAACATTGCATTGACAAGAAAAAAATATCTAAATTGTATAGGGTGATTTCAATAATAATTAAAGAATCATTAAAAATTAATATTGTGTTTTCGCGCCCTGTATTATTGATTTATCAAAAAAATTTATTTGTAATAAATTTTATAAAATCGATACAAAATTTAAAAAAAAGTACAAAAAAAATTTTGAAAATTTTTAGAATATCCTGAAAATCTTTAAAAAAATCTTTGTAAATCACTGAAAAATTCTTAAAAAATCCTTAGAAATCCTTAAAAAGATTTTTTCCAAAACTTTAAAGGACTTAAAATGTCCTTGAAAAATAATGGAAAATAGTTGAAAAATTCCTTAAAAAATACTTAAAATGTCCTTAAAAAATCTTTGAAAGAAATCCTTAAAAAATCCTGAGAAAATCCTTAAAAAATACTGACGTTTAAAAATGATTAAAAAACCGTTGAAAGTATTTTTTTTAAATCTTAAAATAATACTTTAGGGACTTGAAAAGTCTTTGACTAATCTTGGAAAATACTGAAAAAATCCTTGAAAAATTCTTAACAAATCCTTACAAAATCCTTAATTTTTTTAACGAATATTTAAGGACTTGGAATATCCATGGAGAAAAAGTTATTGGAAATCCTTGAAATATTCTTGATAATCCTTAAAAAATCCTTAAAAAATCCTTATAGAATCCATACAGAATCCTTAAAATCCATTAAAATATAATTAGAAAATGATTAAAAATATTTAAATATTTATGGTGTAAATATTTATACTTACACTTTAAAAATCCTTAAAAAAATTTTGAAAAAGTCTGAAAAAATCCATAAAGATTTTTAAAATATTTCCTGAAGGTCCTTTAAAAAATCTTCATAAATCAATAAAAAATTCTTAAATTATTCTTAAAAAGCCTTAAAGAGAATTATTGCAAAACTTTAAAAGGACTTAGAAGAAAGTCCTTGAAAAATCCTTTAAAACCCTTGAAAAATCCTATGAAAGTCCTTTAAAAATCCCTGAAAAAAACATTGAAAAATCATAAAAAATTGTTGAAAAATTCTTGAATCATTGAAAAACCCTTAAAAAATCCTTGAAAAATTTTAAGAAAATCTTTAAAATCATTAAAAAGTCTATTAAGAAGTTTTTGAAACATCCTTAAAAATTCTTTTTCTTTGAAAAAATGTCTGAAAAATCCTTAAAAAATCGTTAAAAATTTATAAAAAAAACCAAACATCTTTAAACAATATTCTAAAAGTCCTTGACAAACCCTTAAAAAATTTGAATGATCCTTGAATAATCCTTGAAAAATAATGAAAAATTATTGAAAATCATTTAAACATCCTTGAAAAATCATGAAAAATACTGAAAAAATCCATAAAGATTTTTAAAATATTTCCTGAAGGTCCTTTAAAAAATCTTCATAAATCAATAAAAAATTCTTAAATTATTCTTAAAAAGCCTTAAAGAGAATTATTGCAAAACTTTAAAAGGACTTAGAAGAAAGTCCTTGAAAAATCCTTTAAAATAGTTGAAAAATCCTTAAATAATACTTAAAATGTCCTTTAAAAATTGGTTGAAAGAAATCTTTACAAATTTCTAAGAAAACCCTTAAAAAATACTTGCTTTTAAAAATGGTTAAAAAAATCCTTAAAAGTTTTTTTTAATCTTTAAGAATACTTAAGGACTTGAGAAGTCCTTGATAAATTCTGGAAAAAAAAACCAGAGTAAAAGTCCTTGAAAAATCCTGAACAAATGTTTCCAAATTTTTAATTTTTTTTAAAAGAATATTTAAAGACTTGAAATATCCGTAAATAAAAAATCCTTGCAAATGCTTAAAATATTCTAAAAAAATCGTTAAAAAATTATTATACTTAAACTTTAAAAATACTGAAAAAAACATTTGAAAAAGTCTGAAAAATCCTTGAAGATTTTTAAAATAACCTGCAAATCCATAAAAAAATCTTTATAATTCACTGAAAAATTTTTAGAAGGATGTAAAAAGTCCTAGAAATATCCTGGAAAATAGTTAAAAAATACTAAAATGTCCTTAAAATATCCTTGAAAAAAATCGTACCTAATATTAATTTATCAGAAAATTATATTTTTCATAAAAATTTACAGGGTGATTCCAATAACACTTAAATTATCATTAAAAAAGTACTATTTCCTTTACACACCCAGTATTTTTAATTTGTAAATAAAATATTGTGGGTTCTTGAAGTTTTTACATTAAAACACATTGTATTTATAAGAAAAAAATATCTTAAATGTACAGCGTGATTCCAATAATAAATACATAATTAATCATTAAAAAGTACTATTTTGTTTGTCCACTCTGTATTTTTTCTTGTCAAAAAATATTGAGGGTTCCTAAAGTTTCTATAGGAAAATCATTGTTTTCAAAAAAAATATTTTAAATGTACAGGGTGATTCCAGAAGTAAATTATTAATTAATCATTAAAAAGAACTATTTTGTTTTCTCACCCTGTAATATTGATTTATCAGAAAATTTAATTCTTCATTCAAGTTTTAAAGACCAATAAAATTGCAATAAGTTTTAATAAATTACAATAAAATAATTATAAAGCTACAGGGTGATCCCACATATAAATTATCGTTAAAAAGTACCTATTTTCTTTATGAATTTGTCAAAAAAATATTGTGAGTTCTTAAAGTTTCTAAGTTAAAAACATTTTATTTACAAGAAAAAAATATCCAAAATATACAGGTTGGTTCAAATAATAAATTAATAATTAATCATTGAAAAGTACTATTTTCATTTCACACCCTGTATTTTTAATTTATCAAAAAAATATTGTGGGTTCCCTAAAATTTTTACATTGAAATACATTGTACTTACAAGAAAAAAATATCTAAAAAGTACAAGGTGATTCCAATAATAAATACGTAATAAGCATTAAACAGTATTATTTTGTTTTCACACCCTGTAATATTAATTTATCAGAAAATTTTATTTTTCATAAAAGTTTCTAAGTTCAATAAACTTTATTGAATTGCAACAAAATAATTATAAATATACAGGGTGATTCTAATAACACATAAATTATCATTAAAAAAGTACAATTTTATTTACACACCCTGTATTTTTAAAATACTGCGGGTTTTTAAAGTTTCTACATGAAAAATGTTGCACTCATAAGATAAAAATATCTAAAATGTACAGGGTGATTCCAATAATAAATAAATAATTAATCATTAAAAAGTACTATTTTGTTTTCACACCCTGTAATATTGATTTAACAGAAAATTTTATGTGTGAAAAAAGTTTTGAAGTACAATAAAATTTATTAAATTCCAATAAAATAATTAGAAATTTACAGGATGATTCCAATAACACAGAAATTATCTTTAAAAAAGAACTGATTGCTATACACACCCTGTATTTTTAATTTGTTAAAAAATATTGTTTGATTAAACAGATTGATTAAAAATATTTAAAATGTACAAGGTGGTACCAATAATAAATAAATAAAAAATTTACAGGGTGATTCCAATTAGAAATAAATTATCATTAAAAAAGTACAATTTTCTTTACACACCCTGTATTTTTTACTTGTCAAAAAATATTGTGGGTTCTTAAAGTTTTTACATGAAAAACATTTTGTTTATAAGAAAGGTAATATATAAAATGTACAGGGTGATTCCACTAATAAATAAATAATTAATCATTAAAAAGTACTATTTTATTTTCACACCCTGTAATATTAATTTATCAGAAAATTTTATTTTTCATAAAAGTTTCTAAGTTCAATAAACTTTATTAAATTGCAACAAAATAAATACAAATATGCAGGGTGATTCTAATAACACATAAATAGTCATTAAAAAAGTACAATTTTATTTACACACCCTGTATTTTTAACTTGTCATAAAATATTGCCGGTTCTTAATGTTGCTATATAGAAAATAATACATTTAAAAAAATACATCTAAAATGTACAGGGTGATTCCACTTATAAATAAATAATTAATCATTAAAAAGTACTATTTTATTTTCACACCCTGTAAAATTAATTTATCAGAAAATTTTATTTTTCATAATAGTTTCTAAGTTCAATAAACTTTATTAAATTGCAACAAAATAATTACAAATATACAGGGTGATTCTAATAACACATAAATTATCATTAAAAAAGTACAATTTTATTTACACACCCTGTATTTTTAACTTGTCATAAAATATTGCCGGTTCTTAATGTTGCTATATAGATAATGATACATTTAAAAAAAATATCTAAAATTTATAGGGTGATTCCACTAATAAATAAATAATTATTCATTAAAAAGTACTATTTTGTTTTCACACCCTGTAATATTAATTTATCAGAAAATTTTATTTGTTGTAAAAGTTTCTAAATTCAATAAAATTTATTAAATCGTAATAAAATAATTAAACATTTACAGGGTGATTCCGATAACAGATAAATTATCATTAAAAAAGTACAGTTTTCTTTACACACCCTTTATTTTTAATTTGTAAAAAAATAATAATACGTCTTAAAGTTCCTATATTAAAAATCATTCAATATGCAAGAAACAAATATTCAAAATATACAGGGTGATTCCAGTAATAAATAAATAATTAATCATTAAAAATTACTATTTTGTTTTCACACCCTGTAAAATTGATTTATCAGAAAATTTTATTTTTCATAATAGTTTCAAAGTTCAATAAACTTTATTAAATTGCAACAAAATAATTACAAATATACAGGGTGATTCTAATAACACATAAATAATCATTAAAAAAGTACAATTTTATTTACACACCCTGTATTTTTAACTTGTCATAAAATATTGCCGGTTCTTAAAGTTTCTACATGAAAAATGTTGCACTCGTAAGATAAAAATATCTAAAATGTACAGGGTGATTTCAATAATAAATAAATAATTAATCATTAAAAAGTACTATTTTGTTTTCACACCCTGTAATATTGATTTATCAGAAAATTTTATTTGTTGTAAAAGTTTCTAAATTCAATAAAATTTATTAAATCGTAATAAAATAATTAAACATTTACAGGGTGATTCCGATAACAGATAAATTATCATTAAAAAAGTACAGTTTTCTTTACACACCCTTTATTTTTAATTTGTAAAAAAATAATAATACGTTTTAAAGTTTCTATATTAAAAATCATTCAATATGCAAGAAACAAATATTCAAAATATATAGGGTGATTCCAGTAATAAATAAATAATTAATCATTAAAAATTACTATTTTGTTTTCACACCCTGTAAAATTGATTTATCAGAAAATTTTATTTTTCATAATAGTTTCAAAGTTCAATAAACTTTATTAAATTGCAACAAAATAATTACAAATATACAGGGTGATTCTAATAACACATAAATAATCATTAAAAAAGTACAATTTTATTTACACACCCTGTATTTTTAACTTGTCATAAAATATTGCGGGTTCTTAAAGTTTCTACATGAAAAATGTTGCACTCGTAAGATAAAAATATCTAAAATGTACAGGGTGATTTCAATAATAAATAAATAATTAATCATTAAAAAGTACTATTTTGTTTTCACACCCTGTAATATTGATTTATCAGAAAATTTTATTTGTTGTAAAAGTTTCTAAATTCAATAAAATTTATTAAATCGTAATAAAATAATTAAACATTTACAGGGTGATTCCGATAACAGATAAATTATCATTAAAAAAGTACAGTTTTCTTTACACACCCTTTATTTTTAATTTGTAAAAAAATAATAATACGTCTTAAAGTTCCTATATTAAAAATCATTCAATATGCAAGAAACAAATATTCAAAATATATAGGGTGATTCCAGTAATAAATAAAAAATAAATCATTAAAAAGTACTATTTTGTTTTCACACCCTGTAATATTGATTTAACAGAAAATTTTATGTGTGAAAAAAGTTTTGAAGTACAATAAAATTTATTAAATTGCAATAAAATAATTATAAATTTACAGGGTGATTCCGATAACAGATAAATTATCATTAAAAAAGTACAATTTTCTTTACACACCCTGTATTTTTAACTTGTCATAAAATATTGCGGGTTCTTAATGTTTCTACATGAAAAATGTTGCACTCGTAAGATAAAAATATCTAAAATGTACAGGGTGATTCCAATAATAAATAAATAATTAATCATTAAAAAGTACTATTTTTTCACAGCCTGTAATATTGATTTATCAGAAAATTTCATTTTTGAAAAAAGTTTCTAAGCACAATAAACTTTAATAATTCGCAATACAATAAATAAAAACTTACAGGATGATTCCAATAACACAGAAATTATCTTTAAAAAAGAACTATTTACTATACATACCCTGTTATTTTTAATTTGTCACAAAATATTATTGATCCTTTATGTTTTTGCATTAAATACATTGTATTAATAATTAGAAAATATATAAAATGTATAAATTATTAATCATATTGTTAAAGGAGAAAGGAAAAAAGTAACATTTCTAAAAATACAGTAAAAAAATTATTTTATATAATCAAGTTGGCGGAATATACATGTAACTGTAAAATGTAAAAGGTGCAAAATAAAATGATTAATTGTCAATAAATAAATAATTTTTTTTTTAATTTTTTGTATTATCATTTTATATAAATTTAAATTATACATTTATCATCATCATTTTTAAGATCATAAATACATGAAAATTTAACAAAATTTTTTTTTGATTAACGGAAAATAAAACTTTGACCATGTCTGTCCAAAAAAAAAAAAACCCTTCGATAATATCCCATCATAGTCAAGAATCGGCACAGTCTGTATCGTTATCTAGTTCGAAGCATTCACTCAGGGACCCCAAAATGGTCCAATAAACGACAACAAACCGCCCTTCAGCGAAACGGGGTTTTATCTCCTCTCGGAGGGAGTTTCGCAAATCGTCCAACTTAACCGCAAATCGTTTATACGTTCCCACTTTTCAAAGAATTCGTTCCCGGTAATGCGAAGTTATGAAGTGCAGATGTGACACACCTTCAGGAATTTTATAGAAACGACTTCCAGAAGTTCATCTATTCGGGTCGTCGGGACACTATCGGATTTTTTTTTTTTTTTTTTTTTTTTTTTTTTTTTTTTTTTTGGAGTTAGGGATCTTGTTAATAGGTTGACTACATGTTGAGAATAATTAAAGTTTATCAGGAATTGATCCAATTATTTAAAATATGTTATTAATTCAAATATCCACGTATTATTCTTATTGTTTTTTTTTTTAATACAAATCCTTACAATTTTTTTTTTCTTTACAAATTTATCAAAGATCGAGCAAGTCATATGGCATTTAATATTTCAGCTGTCTCGGTAGTAAATGTTTAAAAAATTTTAAAAAGTTTTGAAAAGTCCTCGAAAAAATCCTGGAAAAACCTGAAAAAGTCCTTGAAAAATCCTTAACAAACCCTTACAAAATCGTGTTTGTAAATCCTTATACATGGAATTAAAAATTTCTTAAAATTATTTTAAAATAGTCTGAAAAAATCACTTTATTATTTTTAAAAGATCCTTCCTTACAAATCCTTAAAAAGAATTTTTGAAAAACTTTAAAGGACTTCAAAAATCCTTGAAAAAAAACCTGAAAAAATCCTTATAAAACGCTAAAAAATTCTTAAAACATCCTTAACGAATCCTTACAATTTCCATAAGAATTTTTTTTAAAGAATTCTTAAGGACTTGGAATGGCTCAGAAAAATTCTCTAAAAAGACTGACAAAATCCTTAAAATATGCTTGAAAAATATTTAAAAAATCATTATTTAATTCATGTGGAAAAATCATTGAAAAATTATTAAAAAAAACCTGAAAAAGTCCTTGAAAAACCGTTAACAAATCCTTAAATTTTTGAAAGTCCATAAAGAAAAATCCTTACAAATCCTTAAACCCTTCTTGAAAAATCCGTAAAAATCTTTAAATATTTGTTTTGTAAATCCTTACTTTAAAAATGCTTAAAGTTTTTTTGGATGTCTTAAAAAATCCTTGAAATTTTTTAAAGATCCTGAAAGTCCTTAAAAAAATCTTTATAAATCACTGAAAATTTTTTAAAAGGTCCTTACAAATCCTTAGAAAAAAATTTTTGCAAAACTTTAAAGGACTTTAAAAGTCCTTGAAAAATCCTGAAGAATAGTTGAAAAAATTCTTACAAAACATTTAAAATGTCCTTAAAAAATGGTTAAAAAATCCTGAGAAAACAATTTAAAAATATTAATGATTAAAAAAGGTTAAAAAAATCTATAAAAGAATTTTTTTAATCTATAAAGAATACTTAAGGACTTGAAAATGACTTAAAAATCATTGAACAATCTAGGAAAAAATGCTTGAAAAATCCTTATAAAAATCATTATAAAATCCTTACAGAATCCTTAAAAACAATTAAAATATAATTATAAAATGATTAAAAATCTTTAAATATTTATTTTGTAAATCCTTATACTTGGACCTAAAAAATGTCTGAAAAAATCGTTGAAATTTTTTAAAATATCCTGAAAATCTTTATAAATCACTGAAAAATTCTTAAAAGATCCTTACAAAAAAGAATGATTGCAAAACTTTAATCGACTCGAAAAGTCCTTGAAAGATCTTGGAAAGTAATTGAAAAAATCCTTAAAAAGAATTTTTGCAAAGCTTTAAAAGATTCAAAAAGTCCTTGAAAGATCCTGGAAAATAGTTGAAAAATTCCTTAAAAAGACTTAAAATGTCCTTAAAAAATTATAATAAAACCGTTAAATAATAATATCGTTTAAAAATGGTTAAAAAAATCCTTAAAAGTTTTTTTTTAATCTTTAAAGAATACTTAAAGGATTTTGACAAATCCTGGAAAAATACCTGAAAAATCCTTGAAAAATCCTAATTTTTTTTAAAGAATATTTAACAACTTGGAATGTCCATGAGGAAAAAATTGTTGCAGAATCCTTAAAAACCTTTAAAATATAATTAGAAAATGCTTAAATATCAATAAATATTTGTTTTGTTAATATTTATACTTAGACTTTAAAAATAATTAACAAATTTTTTAAAACGTCTGAAAAAATCCTTGAAAATTTTCAAAACATCCTGATTATCCATAAAAAAAATGTTTATAGATCACTGAAAATTCTTAAAAGATCCTTATAAAAGAATTTTTGCAAAACTTTAAAGGACTTGAAAAGTCCTTGAAAAATCCTTAAAAATAGTTGAAAAAAATCCTTACCAAAATACTTAAAATGTCCTTAAAAAAAAATGACAGAAATCCTTAAAAAATCCATAAAACCCATAAAATATTCTAAAATTTAAAAATGGTTAAAAAATCATTAAATTTTTTATTAATCTTTAAAGAATACTTAAAGGACTTGAAAAGTCTTTGACAAATCCTGGAAAAAACCTGATAAAATCCTTAACAAAGCCTTTCAAAATCCTCAATTCTTTTTAAAAATAATTAAAGTCTTGGAAAGTCCCTGAAGAAAAAATCCTTGCAAATTCTTAAAATATTATTAAAAGATCCTTAAAAAGTCATTATAAAATCCTTACAGAATCCTTGAAAACCATTAAATTTGCTTAAAAAAAAATAAAAACGTCTGAAAAAAATTCCTTAAACAAGTATTTATAAATCACTGAAAAATTCTTAAAAGATCGTTACATAACCTTAATTTTTGTAAAACTCTAAAGGACTTGAAAAATCCTTGAAAAATCCTGGAAAATAGTTGAAGAAATCCTTAAAAATATTTAAAAATAATTTTATCAAAACTTCATCAAAAGTCCTTAAAAAATCCTGGAAAATAGTTAACATCCTTAAAATAATGAAAATGTCCTTAAAAAATTCTTAAAATAAATTCACAAAATATCTGAATAAAACCCTTAAAAAATTAAAAAGTGATTAAAATAATTATTAATAGATTTTTTTTAATCTATAAAGAATACTTGAAAAGGACTTAAAAGTTCTTAAAAAATCCTTTAATTTTTTTAAAATATCCTGAAAATTTAAAAAAAAAACCTTAGAAAATCCTTAAAAAATTTTTCTACAGCATTAAAAAATAATTAAGCACTTGAAAAAATCCTTGAAAATCCTTAAAATATTCTTGAAAAATATTTTAAAAATCATAAAATCCTTTTAAAAAATTCTTAAAAAAAACGTAGAAATGCTTTAAAAATGCATTAAAAAAATCTTCAAAATTCCTTTAAAAACCCTTTAAGAATCCTTTAAAAATTATTGTAAAACTCCTAAAAAGTTTTTGAAAAATCATTAAAAAATCCTTAATTAATTCATGAAAAATCCTTGAAAAATTTTAAAAAATGCTTGAAGAAAAAATCCTGAAAAAATCCTTGAAAAATCATTGAAAAAAGAACCTGAAAAAATCATTGCAAAATTTATTCAAAATCCTTATAAACCCCTTAAAAATTTTTAAAAAATTCTTAACAAATCCTTACAAAATCCTTATATATTTTTAATAAGCATCCTAGAATAGATCAGAAGAATCCTGGAAAAAGACTGAAAAAATATTCTTGAAAAATTGTTAAAAAATCGTTGTAAAAAAAAATCTGAAAATATACTTCAAAAATCTTTTCAAAATATTTAAAAAACGCTTAAGAATTCTTAAAAAATCCTTAAAAAATCATTAATTAATTCATAAAGACTTCTCGAAAAATAATTGAAAAATTCTTAAAAAATCCTTGGAAAAGAATCTGAAAAATCCTTAACAAATCCTCACAAAATCATTAAATTTTTTTAATGAATATTTAAGGACTTGAAATGTCCATGAAGAAAAAATCCTTGCAAATCCTTAAAAACCATTAAAATATAATTAAATAATGCTTAAAAATCTTTAAATATGTGTTTTGTAAATTCTTAGACTTTAAAAATGCTTAAACCATTTTTGAAAAAGTCAAAAAAATCATTTGAAATTTTTAAAATATCCTGAAAAACCTTAAAAAAATCATTATAAATCACTTAAAAAATTTTAAAATATCCTTACAAATCTTTAAAAGAATTTTTGCAAAAGTCCTTCAAAATTATGGAAAATAGTTGAAAAAATCCTTAAAAATACTTAAAACGTCCTTAAAAAATCCTCGAAAGAAATTCTTAAAAAATCTTCAGAAAAACCTTAAAATATTTAAAAATGGTAAAAAAATCATTAAAAGATTTTTTAATCTATAAAGAATATTTAAGGACTTAAAAATCCTTGAAAAATAATTAAAATATGCTTCAAGAATTTAAAAAAATCCTGAACAAATCATTACAAAATCCTTAAATTTTTTTTAAAGAATAGTTAAGGACTTGGAATACCCCTGAAGAATTTAGGAAAAATACTGAAAAAATTCTTGAAAATTTTAAAAATGTCCTGAAAATCTTTAAAAAAATCTTTATAAATAATTGAAAAATATTTAACAAATCCTTTCAAAATCCTTATTTTTTTTGTAAAGCTTAAACGAATAATTAAAGGCTTAAAAAACTCCTGGAAAATCCTTAAAATATTCTTGAAAAATATTTAACAAATCATAAAATCCTTACAGAATCCTTAAGAAACCATTAAAATATAATTTAAAAGTCCTTGCAAATGGTGGAAAAATCCTTGAAATATCCATAATATATCCTTGGAAAAAATTCTTAAAAAAACCTTAAGGATTTGTTCAGAAGAATTCTGGAAAAAGACTGAAAAAACAATATTGAAAAATCCTTAAAAAATCATTAAAAAATACCTTATTAATTCATGAAAAATCTGAAAAACCGATTAAAAAACTTTTCAAGATCCTTAATGAAAAATCCTTGAAAAGAACCTGAAAAAATCGTTCAAAAAAAAACCTGAAAAACCGATTAAAAAACTTTTCAAGGTCCTTCATGAAAAATCCATGAAAAAATCTTAAAAAATCCTTGAAAAGAACCTGAAAAAATCGTTGAAAAAAAACCTGAAAAACCGATTAAAAAACTTTTCAAGGTCCTTCATGAAAAATCCTTGAAAAAATCTTAAAAAATCCTTGAAAAGAACCTGAAAAAATCGTTGAAAAAAAAACCTGAAAAACCGATTAAAAAACTTTTCAAGATCCTTCATAAAAAATTATTGAAAAAATCTTAAAAAATCCTTGAAAAGAACCTGAAAAAATCGTTGAAAAAAAAAAACCTGAAAAACCGATTAAAAAACTTTTCAAGATCCTTCATAAAAAATTATTGAAAAAATCTTAAAAAATCCTTGAAAAGAACCTGAAAAAATCGTTGAAAAAAAACCTGAAAAACCGATTAAAAAACTTTTCAAGATCCTTCATAAAAAATTATTGAAAAAATCTTAAAAAATCCTTGAAAAGAACCTGAAAAAATCGTTGAAAAAAAACCTGAAAAACCGATTAAAAAACTTTTCAAGGTCCTTCATGAAAAATCCTTGAAAAAATCTTAAAAAATCCTTGAAAAGAACCTGAAAAAATCGTTGAAAAAAAAACCTGAAAAACCGATTAAAAAACTTTTCAAGATCCTTCATAAAAAATTATTGAAAAAATCTTAAAAAATCCTTGAAAAGAACCTGAAAAAATCGTTGAAAAAAAACCTGAAAAACCGATTAAAAAACTTTTCAAGATCCTTCATAAAAAATTATTGAAAAAATCTTAAAAAATCCTTGAAAAGAACCTGAAAAAATCGTTGAAAAAAAAAAACCTGAAAAACCGATTAAAAAACTTTTCAAGATCCTTCATAAAAAATTATTGAAAAAATCTTAAAAAATCCTTGAAAAGAACCTGAAAAAATCGTTGAAAAAAAACCTGAAAAACCGATTAAAAAACTTTTCAAGATCCTTCATAAAAAATTATTGAAAAAATCTTAAAAAATCCTTGAAAAGAACCTGAAAAAATCGTTGAAAAAAAAAAACCTGAAAAACCGATTAAAAAACTTTTCAAGATCCTTCATGAAAAATCCTTGAAAAGAACCTGAAAAAATCGTTGAAAAAAAAAAACCTGAAAAACCGATTAAAAAACTTTTTAAGATCCTTTATGAAAAATCCTTGAAAAAATCTTAAAAAATCCTTGAAAAGAACCTGAAAAAATCGTTGAAAAAAAAACCTGAAAAACCGATTACAAAACTTTTCAAGATCCTTCATGAAAAATCCTTGAAAAAATCTTAAAAAATCCTTGAAAAGAACCTGAAAAAATCGTTGAAAAAAAAAACCTGAAAAACCGATTAAAAAACTTTTCAAGATCCTTCATGAAAAATCCTTGAAAAGAACCTGAAAAAATCGTTGAAGAAAAAACCTGAAAAACCGATTAAAAAACTTTTTAAGATCCTTTATGAAAAATCCTTGAAAAGAACCTGAAAAAATCGTTGAAAAAAAAAAACCTGAAAAACCGATTAAAAAACTTTTCAAGATCCTTCATGAAAAATCCTTGAAAAGAACCTGAAAAAATCGTTGAAAAAAAAACCTGAAAAACCGATTAAAAAACTTTTTAAGATCCTTTATGAAAAATCCTTGAAAAAATCTTAAAAAATCCTTGAAAAGAACCTGAAAAAACCGTTGAAAAAAAAACCTGAAAAACCGATTACAAAACTTTTCAAGATCCTTCATGAAAAATCCTTGAAAAAATCTTAAAAAATCCTTGAAAAGAACCTGAAAAAATCGTTGAAAAAAAAACCTGAAAAACCGATTAAAAAACTTTTCAAGATCCTTCATAAAAAATTATTGAAAAAATCTTAAAAAATCCTTGAAAAGAACCTGAAAAAATCGTTGAAAAAAAACCTGAAAAACCGATTAAAAAACTTTTCAAGGTCCTTCATGAAAAATCCTTGAAAAAATCTTAAAAAATCCTTGAAAAGAACCTGAAAAAATCGTTGAAAAAAAAACCTGAAAAACCGATTAAAAAACTTTTCAAGATCCTTCATAAAAAATTATTGAAAAAATCTTAAAAAATCCTTGAAAAGAACCTGAAAAAATCGTTGAAAAAAAACCTGAAAAACCGATTAAAAAACTTTTCAAGATCCTTCATAAAAAATTATTGAAAAAATCTTAAAAAATCCTTGAAAAGAACCTGAAAAAATCGTTGAAAAAAAAAAACCTGAAAAACCGATTAAAAAACTTTTCAAGATCCTTCATGAAAAATCCTTGAAAAGAACCTGAAAAAATCGTTGAAAAAAAAAAACCTGAAAAACCGATTAAAAAACTTTTTAAGATCCTTTATGAAAAATCCTTGAAAAAATCTTAAAAAATCCTTGAAAAGAACCTGAAAAAATCGTTGAAAAAAAAACCTGAAAAACCGATTAAAAAACTTTTCAAGATCCTTCATAAAAAATTATTGAAAAAATCTTAAAAAATCCTTGAAAAGAACCTGAAAAAATCGTTGAAAAAAAACCTGAAAAACCGATTAAAAAACTTTTCAAGATCCTTCATAAAAAATTATTGAAAAAATCTTAAAAAATCCTTGAAAAGAACCTGAAAAAATCGTTGAAAAAAAAAACCTGAAAAACCGATTACAAAACTTTTCAAGATCCTTCATGAAAAATCCTTGAAAAGAACCTGAAAAAATCGTTGAAGAAAAAACCTGAAAAACCGATTAAAAAACTTTTTAAGATCCTTTATGAAAAATCCTTGAAAAGAACCTGAAAAAATCGTTGAAAAAAAAAAACCTGAAAAACCGATTAAAAAACTTTTCAAGATCCTTCATGAAAAATCCTTGAAAAGAACCTGAAAAAATCGTTGAAAAAAAAACCTGAAAAACCGATTAAAAAACTTTTTAAGATCCTTTATGAAAAATCCTTGAAAAAATCTTAAAAAATCCTTGAAAAGAACCTGAAAAAATCGTTGAAAAAAAACCTGAAAAACCGATTAAAAAACTTTTCAAGATCTTTCATAAAAAATTATTGAAAAAATCTTAAAAAATCCTTGAAAAGAACCTGAAAAAATCGTTGAAAAAAAAAACCTGAAAAACCGATTAAAAAACTTTTCAAAATCCTTCATGAAAAATCCTTGAAAAAACCTTAAAACATCCTTGAAAAGAACCTGAAAAAATCGTTGAAAAAAAAAACCTGAAAAACCGATTAAAAAACTTTTCAAAATCCTTCATGAAAAATCCTTGAAAAAATCTTAAAAAATCCTTGAAAAGAACCTGAAAAAATCGTTGAAAAAAAACCTGAAAAACCGATTAAAAAACTTTTCAAGATCCTTCATGAAAAATCCTTGAAAAAATCTTAAAACATCCTTGAAAAGAACCTGAAAAAATCGTTGAAAAAAAAAACCTGAAAAACCGATTAAAAAACTTTTCAAAATCCTTCATGAAAAATCCTTGAAAAAATCTTAAAAAGTCCTTGAAAAGAACCTGAAAAAATCGTTGAAAAAAACCTGAAAAACCGATTAAAAAACTTTTCAAGATCCTTCATGAAAAATCCTTGAAAAAATCTTAAAAAATCCTTGAAAAGAACCTGAAAAAATCGTTGAAAAAAAAACCTGAAAAACCGATTAAAAAACTTTTCAAGATCCTTCATGAAAAATCCTTGAAAAAATCTTAAAAAATCCTTGAAAAGAACCTGAAAAAATCGTTGAAAAAAAAAACCTGAAAAACCGATTAAAAAACTTTTCAAAATCCTTATAAAGCGCTTAAAAGTTATTAAAAAATTCTTAACAAATCCAAAATCCATAAATTTTTTTTAAGAATTCTTAAGGCCTTGAAATGTTTCAGAAGAATTCTGTAAAAAGACTAAAAAAAATCTTTAAAATTTTCTTGAAAAATCGTTAAAAAATCATCAAAAAAACACTAATATTAATTCATAGAGAATTCTCGAAAAATCGTTGAAAAATTCTTAAAAAATCCTTGAAAAAAACCTGAAAAATTCCTTGAAAAATCTTTACAAAATCCTTAAATTTTGGAATATCATTATAAAATCCTTACAGAATCCTTAAAATCGATTCAAATATAATTAGAAAATGCTTAAAAATCTTTAAATATTTGTTTTGTAAATTCTTAGACTTTAAAAATGCTTAACACATTTTTGAAAAAGTCTGAAAAAATCATTGGAAATTTTTAAAATATCCTGAAAATCCTTAAAAAAATCATTATAAATCACTGAAAATTTTTTTAAAGATCATTACAAAACATTAAAAAGAATTTTTACAAAATTTTAAAGGACTTGAAAATTCCTTAAAAAATCCTGGAAAAAAATCATTGCAAATCCTTAAAATATTCTTCAAAAATCCTTAAAAAAACATGATAAAATCCTTACAGAATCCTTAAAAACCATTAAAATATAACTAAAAACAGCTTAAAAATGATTAAAAAATCCTTAAATCTTTAAATATTTGTTTTGTAAATACTTAGACTTGAAAACTGTTAATTTATTTTAAAAAAGTCTGAAAGAATCCTTGAAACTTTTTAAAATATCCTGAAAATTCTTTAAAAATTTTTTTTTTTAAAAAGTCTGAAAGAATCCTTGAAACTTTTTAAAATATCCTGAAAATCCTTAAAAAAGTTTTTTTTTAAAAAGTCTGAAAGAATCCTTGAAACTTTAAAATATTCTGAAAATCCTTAAAAAAACCTTTATAAATCACTGAAAAATTCTTAAAAGATCTTTAAAAAACATTAAAAAGAATTTTTGCAAAACTTTAAAGGACTTGAAAAGTTCCTTAAAAAATCTTGAAAAATAGTTTCAAAAAATTATGAAAAAATACTGAAAATGTCTGTAAAGAATAGTTGAGGACTTGAAAAATTCTTAAAATATGCTTGAAAAATTCTTAAAAAATCCTTAACAAATCATTACAAAATTCCTAAATTTTTTTAATGAATACTTAAGGACTTGGAATGCCCCTAAAGAATTTAGGAAAGAGACTGAAAAAATCCTCGAAAATTATTAAAATATTCATGAAATATAAATAAAAAATCATTATAAAATCCTTACAGAATCCTTAAGAAAAATTATTAAAAAATTCTTGAAAAATCATTAAAAATCCATTAATTCATGAAAAATCCTTGATAATTTCTTTAAAAATCCTTGAAAAAAAAAACCTGAAAAAATCTCTGAAAAATCCTTGAAAGAAAAAGCCTGAAAAAATCGTTGAAAAATCTTTTCCAAATCCTTATAAAACCCTTAAAAATTCTTAACAAATAATTTCAAAATCCTTAACATTTTTTTAAACAATCCTGATTGACTTCAGAATAATTCTTGAAGAAGAAAAAATAGTCTTAAAATTACTGAAAAATTCTTAAAAGATTCCTACAAAATATTAAAAAGAATTTTTGCAAAATTTTAAAGAACTGATATGTCCTTGAAAAATCCTGGAAAATAGTTGAAAAAATCCTTAACACATATTTAAAATATCCTTACAAAAACCATTGAAAAAAATCCTTAAAAAATTCTAAAAAAACCCTTAAAAAATACTTACGTTTAAACTGATTAAAAAATCCTTAAAATTTTTTTTTGTAAATCTTTAAAGGATACTTAAGGACCCGAAAAGTCTTTGAAAAGTCCTGGAAAAAACCTGAAAAAATCCTTAACAAATCCTTACGAAATCTTTAAATTTTTGTTTAAGAATATTTAAGGACTTGGAATGTCCATGAAGAAAGAAATCCTTGGAAATTCTTAAAATATTTTTGAAAAATCCTTAAAAAATCATTATAAAATCCTTAAAGAAACCTTGAAAAATCATTAAAATATAATTAGAAAATACTTAAAAATCTTTAAATTTTTTTTTGAAAATCCATAAGGAATGACTGAAAAATCCTTGAAAAATCATTGAAAATGTCTGAAAAAATTCATTAAAATATTCTGAAAATCCTTAAAAAAATCTTTATAAATCACTGAAAAATTCTAAAAAGTACCTAAACAAATCCTAAAAAAATCCTTAAAAAGAATTTTTGCAAAACTTTAAAGCACTTGAAAAGTCCTTAAAAAATCCTGGAAAATAGTTGAAGAAATCCTTGAAAAATACTTAAAATGTCCTTAAAAAATCCTTGAAAGAAATCCTTAAAAAATTTTTTAAAAATTCATCAAATGTTGAAAATTTCTAAAAATCCTTAAAATTTAGTGAAAAGTCTACGAAAATCAATTTAAACATCCTTAAAAAAAATGTTAAAAAATCTTGGAAAAGTTGGAAAAGTCCTTGAATATTTTTAAAATCTCTAAAAGGACGTTACGAAATCCTAAAAAAAAATAAAAAATTTTAATCTTGAAAATCCTTGATAAAAAAAATAAAGGATATTGACTTTGGCAAGAATTTTTTAAAAAAATATTCTATTATAAAAATCAATATAGATTAAACAATAATTTCAAGTACATACTCCGCATTTATCACATATTTGTGTTATCTTTAGTATATTGTTTTTCTTTATAAAATCTAGTACCAGATTTATTGTCGAAAAATTCGTATTATTGTTAATTTAACTTAAAAGAAAATGGTGTACATATTACAAGAAAAATCAAAACTTATCCTTAGTAACGGACCGGAAAATGGTTATTATATAATTAGAAAATTTCAACAAATCAGGTTAGTAAAACTTTGTTAAAAAAAAAACAATATCTTTGTTTCAGCGTTTATTGTCCATTTTTTTGTTTAATTTTTTATTTTCTTTTTTTTGTGTTTTTGTTTTTTTTTAGATATTTTTACTTTCTTTGGCTTTTTTCTTTATTGTTCATTTTTTGCTTTTTTTTCTTTTTATTTTTAAATTTTTTTATTTTTTTTTTCCTTTTCTTGTCTTTTTTTTCTGTTTCTGTATTTATTGTCCATTTTTTGATTTTTTCCTTGTATTTTCCATTTTTGGTTTGGTCGTTTTTTTTTGTTCTAGTCTTTATTATTTCTTTTTTCGTTTTTTTTTCTTTCATTTTTAATTTTTAGTTTTTTTAATTTCTTTTTCTTCTCTTTTAATTATTTTTTCTGTTCCTGTGTTTATTGCTCATTTTTTAATTTTTTTCCCTGTATTTTCCATTTTTAGTTTTGTCTTAATTTTTTCCTTTTTTTTTGTTTTAATCTTTATTATCTGTGTTTTTGTTTTTTTTCCATGTCCCCTTTTTTGCTTTTTCTCCTTTTATTTTCAATTTTTAGATGTTTTTTATTTTTTTTTTGCGTTTATTGTCCATTTTTTGGTCGTGTTTTTTTATTCTTAATTTTTAAATTTTTTAATTTTTTTTCCTTATTTTTTTTGTTTCTGTTTTTATTGCCCATTTTTTGATCCTTTTCTTATATTTTCCATTTTTAGTTTTTTCTTAATTTTTCCTTTTTTTTTTTGTTTTATTCTTTATTATCTGTTTTTTCGTTGTTTTTCCCTGTCCCTTTTTTTGCTTTTCTCCTTTTATTTGCAATTTTTTTTTTTTTTTTTTTTTTTTTTTTATTCTTAACTTTTAAATTTTTTAATTTTTTTTCCTTATTTTTTCTATTTCTGGTTTCATTGTCCATTTTTATTGATTTTTTTCGTGCATTTTCCACTTTTGAGTTTTTTCTTAATTTTTCCCTTTTTTTGTTTTATCTTATTCTTTCTTCATTTTTTTTTTGGTTTTCATATTCCATTTTTTGCTTTTTCTCCTTTTATTTTTAATTTTAGATATTTTTTAATTTTTTTCGTTATTTTTCTGTTTTTGCGTTTACTATCCATTTTTTTATTTTTTTTAATTTTGTTTTCTTTTTTCCGTTTCTGTTTTTATTGTCCACTTTTTGATTTTTTCTTTGTAATTTCCATTTTTAGTTTTTTATTAATTTTTTCCTCTTTTTTCTTGTTTTATTATTTATTATTTCTTTATTTGTTTTAAAGTTCCATTTTTTGTTTTTTCTCCTTTTGTTTTTAATTTTTAGATGTTTTACATTTTTTTCTTTTTTTTACTTTTTTTCCTTATTTTTCTGTTATTGCGTTTATTGTCCATTTATCGATGTTTTTTCTTGTATTTTCCATTTTAAGTTTTTTTTTCCTAATTTTTTCCATTTTTTTTTCTTCATTATTTCTTTTTTTGATTTTTTTTTCTTTTTATGTTCCATTTTTAGCATTTTTTCCTTTTATTTTCAATTTTTAGATATTTTTTAATTTTTTCTACTTCATTATTTTTTTGATTTCTTTTAATTTTTAATTTTTAAGTTTTTTAAATTTTTTTTCCTTTAAAAAAATACCATTAAATTTGTAGTAAAAAGCTATTCAAGAAATTGTAGAATTCGTAAAAAATGGCGAAAAATTTTTACAATTCAAAAAAAAAACATTGCGAATAATTTTAAAAACATTAAAGGTATTAAAATGGGATTTGTACCATTTAAAAATTATAAAAAGTAAAAAAAAATGAAATATTTTGAAATTTTTTTAAACAAATTTTATTAATATTATGCAGAAAAATTAAAATAATCGTTTAAACAATTATTTTACTATAACTGTTTGGAAAGTTGGGTTGGATTAACCCCTCTTTTTTTTTGTTATATTTTTCATTTTTTGCTTTTTTTTTAATTTATATCCTTGTTTTTTTCCTTTTTTGCTTTTTTTAGCTTTGTTCGACTTTTTCCAATTTTTTTTGCTGTAATAAGTTTTGCAATTTTTTTATGAAAACCTTTAACCTTCATTTGATTTATTTATTTTTACACAAAATTTCGTCAAATATTTTTTTTTCATTTTCTTTGTATATTCTTTTTTTTTCTCAGTTATTTTTTATTTTTATTTTCTATTTCTTTGTTTTTTTGCTTCTTTTTTCGTTCATAATTTTTTTTTTTTTTTTTTTTTTTTCATTTTCCTAAATTTTACTATTTCTGTCTAATTGGATTACATATTTAAATTATTAATTAACTAGTCATATACTGGGTAAAATTTAATTAATATCACAAACGTTTATTTTTACCAAATAATTTTAGTAGATGTGATATAATAATGGTTTTTTTTATTACATTATTAAAAATAATTTTTTTAAATTATTAACCTAAAAAATCTTATTTTTCCAGATACCACATTAAACCAAAACTATTTATCCTACTAATTCTCCTTTTCTTCGGAACTTTAATCAACATCTCAATTAACTTACAATCATATAAACAAAATAAACCAAATTTTAACCAAGATTTAGAAAATACAACAGAAGGTTTCCTAATATTCACACCCGGTTGCAAAATACCAGATTTCGATCCATTCGATACAGAAATCCAACCATTCTTTATAAATCTAGATCCAATTATTTGTAATAAAGGACAAC